>JANHGO010000110.1:0-44428 GCA_024606505.1 Aquila spilogaster
TTTTGCATTCCAATATCTTATTTAGTAAATTAGCTTTCCTCCTCAGATTGTTGCCACTGTTTTGTTTTTAGGCCCATTTCCCTTCCCTTTCCCCTTTTCCCCTTTTCCCCTTTTCCCTTTCCCAGGGCGTGGGTCCGTGGGTCCCCCCACTCCATTAGTCACAGAACCGGGCCAAACCAGCCCATAAACTGTTGACAATGGGCCCAGCTCTCAAGCCTGACAAGGTCCCTCTAGCTTGTCAACTGCACCACTCAGCTTGGTATTGCCTGCAAACTTGCTGAGGGTACGCTCCATCTTACTCTCCATGTCACCTACAAAGTTGTTAAATAACACCGGTCCCAACACTGATGCCTGAGGAATACCATTCATCACTGGTCTCCACTTGGACATTGAGCTACTGACCACAACTCCCTGAGTGCAACCATCCAGCCTATTCCTTATCCAGTCGGTGGTGCATCCATCAAACCTATTTTTCTCCAACTTGGCGACCAGAGTGTCATGCAAGACAGTGTCAAACGCTTTGCACAAGTCCAGGTAGATGATATCAATTCCTCTTCCTTTATCTATGGAAGCTGTAACTCCATCATAAAAGGCCACCAAGTTTGTCAGGCATGACTTACCCTAGGTGAAGCCATGTTGGTTACCACCAATCACCTCATCTTTATTTTCCATGTGCCTTAGTAGGGCACCTGTTAGCACCCATTGACATTCACTGATGCTTGTTGAATGTTTATGGAGACCAAACAGTGGATGTACACAGTATAACGTTTCAGCTATAACACCAATGTAACATGGAACAGTAGGTCACCTCCGCTGGTGCAGATTTTTACAAGTGTGGAGTACAGGCTCTTTTTCATCACTGGTGAAAAGGTATAGCTAACAAATGTAACTACACTGAAAAAGAGTGCTCTGTAGCTGAGAATTTGCTCTATCAAATAGTGTCATTGTGATGTATTCCATTGTATATTCCATGGAAATAAATAAGAGGCATTAGTTTCGGAGCAGCCTGCATATAATGTTACAGAATTTTAACCCATGAATTAGTCTTAAAAGTCTATCAGAAGTTATAAAAACATCAGGGAGCAGTAACCCTATAATACAATGCTGATATTTGATATTTGAAGTTAAATGTTAAAAATATCTTATTTTGCAAATACAGTTAATGTTATTTACATCCAAATCCCACATTTCAGTCTAATACTTTGTCTGCTATGAGCATTCATTTTAAATTTTTCAATTTTATAAAATGCTGGAGAAAAATGAGTCACTGTGACATAAATTCCTTTGCTTTAAATACTCAAAACAATCACATCTTATTCTATTTAATTGCTGTTGTTTCATCGTTGTATGTTTGTTGTTGTTTAATGCATTAAATTTATTGGTTCTGTAATTTTAGCAATAGACCAGCACCAGATTGGAACTAGAGTTTTCAGCTTCAGAGAAGTTTTCTTTGTTCTAAAATTATTAAAAGATGTTGCTCACGTTACTCTTCGGCAACGTTTTCTAAAGTCAAGTGTGATGAGATGTGGATAAGGGCGCAGAGAGTTGAAGGGCTGCACAGCTTTCTCCAGATCCTATGGGACATGTTATATCTGTCAGGACTGCTGGAAAATTAAGGGAGCTGTCAGGATATCCTGGTACAGAGAGCCATGAACTCTCAGCTGTTCATCTTACAAGGTAAGACTCCTGACTTCTGCTTCTTCTGCAGATCAGACCCAGCTCCTTCTCTGGCAATCTGAGAATGTTTTTTTTCCCTTTAGTTTGATTATGCTTTGAGGTGCTGACATATTTGAAAAACAAAACAAAACAAAACAAAGAGAAGTTGATTCAGGCAAGAGAAGAAGTGCCAGGCAGGAGGTAAATGTTTAACTTCCCAACCCCTGAATGTGAAGTAAAAAGATGGACAGGAAGGCCTACAGCCAAAAGGGTTAGTTAAAAAACTGTCCGTGAATTCAATGATGCACCTATAACACTATAGAGATCACTCTCTCCAGTAAGTCCTTTATTGCCAATCCTGACAAATGTTCCTTTCTCTGGGGAGAAAAGACAAATACAGGGGAATCTTATACTCAAATCACCATTTAGATTGCAAGTACCATCAGGATTAGAAAGGTCAGAAAGAGTCTATAAAGTGAATTATCCTGAGATTAATTTAGGAAGATGAGCAAAGTAAGGAACTAATGAAGCAGTGTTACAAGACTAGGACTGAGCAGCTGAGAGATGTGCCAGATTTCTCCCGCTGCGAGTACAGTGCTAGTCTGCCAAAAAGTATATGAAAACCAATGGGTTCCTGCTGACATCAAAGGCTTTTGATCAAGCTCTGGACTCCATGCAAATCTACTTTGTTTCTGTCTCATACCTCCTTCTGAACATTAATTATTACATCAAATTTTCTCATTAATGATTATTTAGTGAACTCCTTTTTCTCATTGTTTATTATAAATTCACTTATGCCAGTGTTTAGAAAGCTCTTGCTCATTTATTTTTGTAGAGATTAATATACATCAATCATCGTCACTTGAAAATTCTGCATTCCATTTTCTTTCTTATTTTCAGTCACGCTGCTGACATATTTCCACATTCACAACTCTATTCTACTGCCCAAGGTCAAATTCTTTTATTGAACTAAGTATGAAGTAGTTCATATTTAGATTCAGTGAAATATACCGCTGTCACTAACAATGAATATTTCAAAAAAAAAAAAAAATAGACAAAAAGCAGAGATGTTTTTTATTTACCTATAAATTCTAAGTGTGTATTGGTATCAAATACTGTTCTCTCTTTTTAGGATTGTTTTAATTGTTTTATACACATTTTGTTATTTACTGTAACTCAAATTTTATCTTCTATGGTTATGTCTACGTTATTATGTTTGCCTGTATCAGGAGTGCCTAACAGAAATGAGTCCTCCAAACATCGCCATTGAAGAAGTAGTTTACTAGAATATGAGCAGCTGTGTGAACAGAAACAGTGGATGCTAAAGACCCAACTCTCCCATGATAAAAGATAACACTGAAATGGTCCAGTCACCACTCACTGCCTGTCACGGACTGTTCAATTTAGTCTCATCTGAAAGGATCCACTTTTGCTTTTCAAGACTTCTTTGTGATAAGCGAAGTGTAGTGAGGGTATATAGCTGAGAAATATATTTCCAAGCTGCACACTTCAGCCAAATGGAAATGTTAATGTATATAATTAGAGGCTTATGAGATGCCTCGGTGTGTTCAGCCCAGAGCAGAGGAGGCTGAGGGGAGGCCTCATGGCAGCCTACAGCTCCTCATGATGGGAGTGGAGATACAGCACTGAGCTCTGATCTCTGGTGACAGTGACAGGACCCGAGGGAATGGCATGGAGCTGAGTCAGGGAAGGGTCAGGTGGGGTTTAGGGAAGGGTTCCGCACCAGAGGTTGGTCAGGCACTGCAACTGGCTCCCTTGCACAGTGACGTTGGCACCAAGCCTATTCAAGAAGTGTTTGGACAGTGCACTCAGACGTAGGGTTTGAATTTTGGGTGGTCCTTCTTACCTGTTAATACAGGCCTAGCCTATCCCATTACAATATGTTCTGCACTGATTTATGTTTCCTCACATGTAAAGGTTCTGATGTGTATTCAGTACAATTTATTTACTTCACTGAATGTTATCCAAACATCAAATACGCTTTAAACAAACTGAGGAGTATTATCAATCATTAGACAGATTATACAATCTCATACATGAATTTGAAATCACTCTTAAATCTTATGGTATATGTCAGTATACCTGTAATCCTTTATTAAATCTCAGGTTGAAGAATTATTCCACAACAATTGCTGCCAATGAATGTAATCTATTGAATAATTGTAAACAACATATATGATACTGCAATAATTCTGTACTGAGTAGCGCAAATTCAGTGCTTATTTATCTGATTTGAAGATGTACTTTTTTTTTATTTTTAAGTGTTAAAACCATATCTCTCCACTTCTGAAAAACAATTCCAAAAGAAATGGTAAAAAGATTCCTGTTTATACGTAAAATTGAAGATTTGGACATAATAATTATCATTATTTATGTGTAAAATGTCAGATTATAAACAAAATCAGATATTATAAACAGACTAGTCAATTGTCTTAGCCTATATCTTGATACTTCTTTACCATTGTGAAAATTATTTGCAAAAACCCTCAAATTCTCTTTGAGCTCTGAGTTCAGATAGCACATATAATCATGTTCTCATTAGCAAACAATAAATTTGTATTTGACATTGCAAGAGACTATGAGACATTGCAAGAGACAAATTTCAGTAGACTTTTTATAATTTGACATCTTCTGAAATACAAAAATAAAAAAACATGTATTTGAAAAAAAAGTTATATAATGAAAGAAAGGTTTATATACCTTTCTTTATATGTGTATATATATATGTATTATGTACTTGCACAGTGTGACTGCGATGGATTTTCATAAATGTCCAATAAAAGTATTAAGTGCAGATAAGTAGGAGAACAAAGCACTAGATTCTTCTGAGCTCTTAGTCACGTGTATATATTCTTTATAGCAATCTTGAGACTAGAAAAAGGAAAAAAAATCACATACCAGCAAGATCCAATCCTTCATATCTCATCTGCAGCTTCAGTACAGATTTCATAGAATCAGAACTGAGCAAAGAAGAAACCGTGTTCATCTCTCCAACACAAGATGGAGAGAGTAAAATGACTGCAGTAAATATTTTTCAGAATATTCACTGTAAACATCCTTTCTGTTCCAGCATTATCTCCTCCTCACATTAGGTCTATTAGAAGATTAAATTAGATATATTGTTAAAGCTCCCAAAGTAATAAAAAATTTAATGAATCAGTAAAGGCAGGTGAAGCACAGATGATCTGTGCTTCTGAAGCGGTCTTGATAAAGACTGAAGAAGTTTTTATATTGCCTATTGTTCTCACTTTGTGTTCAAGCATTTCACAGACAATGTACTGAGGTGATAACCCTACATAATATCTGCAGTTGGAATACATGATGGCAATTCAAAGCAAACTATAATTTCTTGCCTTGAACAGTTTAAATAAAAACACTTTTTGTATGTTCAGTACTGGACAACATAAGCCACATATTCAAATAAAAAAATGTCTAGGACAATCACAGCAACAGAAAATTGTCTGAATCCTGCACTGAGATCCAGCAAAATTTGGGAGTTCTAATAACACATTGTGAAACTGTCATTCTGCATAAACCATTAAGAAGGCTCCATTCTACTTTTACCTGCTTCTGACACTACCTTGCAAATTATCTGGGATTATACCTATTTTATCACTTTTAGTAATGAGGATTTTTTGTGTTCAATTTTATTTGATTTTTTTTAATCAGTATTCCCATTAAATTCTTGTTACTCTACTCTGAAGAAAGATGGGAAATTTTCTCACATTTCTTTCACACAATATAAAACATTACCTTCTGCAATCTGATTACATGAAAACTTTACTTTCTCTTCAGCTTTCATCAGACTGTGAGGTTCTTGTTTTTCACTAAATGCAGAAAATGTTTCTATATTAACTTCACATTTTCTTTTAAAGATAACAACAGTTTTATCATTTACGTGACAATCAGCCTCAGCACACAGTTGCTTTACTGTATGCTCTTGCTGCAAATGAAAATAAGTAAAGAAATGCATAGTAATTTCAAATATGATTACCAACACTCTGCTCTACATAAAGCACATATGACCAATTATGAAAAATCTACTTTATTTATGTAAATCTCAGAGCGGGGAAATTAATTATAGGGGTAGATCTCATTTCAGGAAACATACCTGCATTTGGCTCATCTGTCTCTTTTTTCAACATGTTTTGGGAGTTAGATTTAACTTTCCAAGTATTGGCAAGCCATTTATTTTTATAATCCTTTTTAATGAGATTTGGCCAAACATTATGTTTCAACTGATACAAATTGCCTCATACAGCTGTTCAAAATC
This sequence comes from Aquila spilogaster, assembly GCA_024606505.1. NCBI lineage: Eukaryota > Metazoa > Chordata > Aves > Accipitriformes > Accipitridae > Aquila > Aquila spilogaster. Next base: position 5,951 of record JANHGO010000110.1, read on the forward strand.
TTCAAAACAGGAGAAATAATACAATATTAAAAATAATCACACTGGTAAAAAGGAAATGCATTCCAATTTTTTTCTTTAGCGTATACCTTTCTATACAAAATATGGTGTTTTCAATACCACTTGGCAAATTTGTTACTTCACAGTAATTAATAAAAGATTTCCTTCTTCCTGAAAGTAATGTAGGTCTGAGACTACCATATCAACTGCTTTCTTCATTACATATTCACAAGACCATAGTCCCTTCATTCTAAGCTACATAACTCACTTAAGGGCTGTCCAGTAAGTTCTTCTAATAAATGAATATTGTATCAATAAGTGAACATTTTGAAATGCTTAACTGTGATCTTGAGAACCACATATGCAAGGCCAAATTGGATGGGACTTTGGGCAATCTGATCCAGTGGAAGGAGTTTCTTCCCATTGTGGAGTGTTAGAACTAGATGGTCTTTAAGGTCCCTTCTAACCCAAATAATTTTGTGATTCTATGTACTTGTGGCATAATTGACCTTTGCAGTGGAATACAGGGGTACATATCTCTGTCTGACACATGACTCACAGTAGAAAATCCACATAGAAGTCCAGGCTAGGAAGCACTGTACCATTTGGTCTTACCCTCAAATTGGATAGTAGTGTAATTGCATCTGTTTAGCATCAAATCCAAGCAAAATTGCTGCAAGAAGTTTCTAGTCATCTCTGACTCCCTGTCTGCAAATTTATCTTTCAGCTCATTCCTTCCCCAGAACAGTATGAGATGCACTAGCTGAAGTGACTCTTCATTTACAGTGTCCTTTAGATAACCTAAAACAAGTATGTCCAACCCAGGGCCTGCAGGCCACATGCAGCCCAGGGCAGAGAGTAACATGGGCTACCCCCTGACCCACATCATTATGGCAGTGGCTCTTCCCCACCAAGAGGCCCAGTCTCGTCCCAGACATACTTCCATTGCTTAGCAACAACCAAAACATTGATGTTCTATTAACACTGCCTCAGCTGAAACCAGGACATGCAGAGGTTGCAGTGCAGCACTAACACAAATTATGTCATTTATGCATTTTGCTACATTTGCAATACATAGTCCCTTGAACATGGAAATATACAGCTGCACTTTCCATTTTGATAAAGGAATTTGAGAATAGATTTCAAAATTGCAAAAAAAAGTTGATTTTTGTTGTAAATTTAAATTCCATTTTCAATTGACATAAATACACAATGTATGAATTTTCATATAGATTGTATAGAGTTACATTCAGACATTCAATGCAAAAAAATGTGATCATTTCTCTTTACCAGACTTGTATAAGACCTATCTTAACAGAGAAAAATACCCCTCATTTCAGTCATGCCTTATTCATTGTCATTGTTTTTTGGTAGTATGTACATTTGTAAACAATTATTTACAAGGATGAAACAGAGGAGCATTTCATCAAAAATCTCTAACAAACAACTTGAGAACTCACTAAGAATTGCAACTACTTCCATCGAGCCAGACAAATGTACTAGTTTCACAAAAATGAGGTCAACTATCCCACTACTTTTAGGTTTTGATGCTCTTTTTTGTTGTTTTAATAAAAAAAAAATATTAAAACATAGAACAAGTTTTGTTGCTTATATATATTAACTGTATTATATATTTTATATGCAGTCCAGACAAGCCAAAGGGTTGGAAACGCATGGACTAAAACTTTTAATGTAATGAGTTTTCTAAGCATTCACTTTGTAAGCATGCCTTGTCCTGACAGCTGGAGGGGGAAAAAAAAAAGAACAGTTGTTAGCTAAAACTCATTCTGAAAAGCTGAAATGCATTGATCCTTCCAAAATCAGAGCTTTTTGTTTGGGCCAATTTGACACAAAAAGGCTCTGTAAAATATGAACCTTTAAAATGAGCCCATTCTTTTAAGGGAAGTTACTCATGAGTGTTTTTTAAACAGAGAAGTCTGGGGGAGGGGCAGGAGTTCTATGTGTTTTTGTGAACCAGAAGCACTGAGACAAAGCATTAATTTTAGATTGCAGTCTGTCACCTTATCTCTACTTTCCAGGTGTGCATAAATGAGCATTTATCAATGCTGACCTCTTCTGTGCTTCTCATCGATCTCCATAAGACTCTACTGGGCTGTGAAGGCTCTCTGCAATACGGGTCTCTCATACCAGATAAGGTAGCATTGAGCTGCATCTGAGATAGCTTTGTCATAAAAAGCTTTTGATAGTACAAAACACAGTGATATGTCGGTTACTTACTTCATTTGGTTTTGTCTTTTTCTTTGCATTAATTCTTTAGTTCATGATTTTTTTGTCACATATTAATTTTGCATGCATCATAATAATTGAAGATTTGTTAGTAGTGTTTCACTCTCTTAGTATCTTACTGTCATCTACCTGTAACCAATATGTTTATTGTGTCCTCAAATGATATTTAGGTAATTATAAACCATCACCTTTTCTGCTTTTCTCCGAGTTGTGTATTGCCTTGTTTCTAAATAGTTCTCTATTAATTCAGACAGCACAACTAGGAATAAGAAGTAACAGGAACTGAAAAACAAAACAAAACAATAAACAAAAAAAAAAAAAGAAAAGAAGACAAAAAAAAAAGAACAGTTAAGTTAACAGCTCAAAAATCCAATAAGAAATTGCAAACACACAGTTTCTATGGAAATTATTAAGGTATCTATCCTTTTATTTTGAAAGTGTAAATATCAGTAGTGATGTCTCTGTTTCACAGTTCTCTTGCATTTCAGTGATTTCCAAATGTACAAGGTAAGAATAATTTTTTTTTTCCTTCATCACAGCCAAAATAAGGTGTAGCAGTCATCTATTGCAAGTTGACACTTGCCTTCTGAATGTAATTAGCTAAAGGTATCCTCTACCCTCTACCATGTTGAGGTGGGACTAATTATCTTCTAAAAGCAAATACAAATTTCCAGTGGCAAGCATGAGCCTAATTTTTTTTGAAGAATTAACATGTTTTCTCCTTGTACTCCCTCCTCCAGTTTCTACAATGTACTAGCTTATACACTGAGCATATATCCTCCACCAGCCCTTTTTCCTGGTGCCTCTGGGTCTCCACCAGTGCTAGCTTCCTACCAGTGCTCAGGAAGAGACACAGTGCTGCCTGCATCTGCATCACGCAAGACTCAGCCCATAGCTTTCCCCACTTTCAGGTCTCTCATGTGCTGAGTGGTATTTGTGGAATGAAGGGCCTTATTGTATCCATCAACATATCTCATTGTTGTACCACTGATTATCATGCAAAAGATCATTATTCTTGATATTTCAAAACCAGTAATCTCTAGCAAACTTCTCAAAATGGTTTTCAACATTTTGCTATTTCAATACGGTATTCCATTTATTTCCTCTTAATTCTACATGCTGTATATTTAATGTGAATAGAACGAATTTAGAAAAATGTAACTCATTCTACAGTGCCTTCAGGATTTATAAGGCAGAAGTCTAATGTTTGAACAACTTTGAATCTTACCCAAGACACTTCCAAACAGGATTAGCTTTCAGATTGTTAATAGCCACTGATTTCATTCAGTGTGAGGCTCATTGCTTTTCTAGTATTTACTGAATCACTAAAGTTACAGTGAAAAGGAATATATTTTCTTGGTGAGCTGTCCTGAATTCTTATTTGTTATGCTACATCCAAAAGTCAAGGACTATTGTTTTGCTAGATAATAACACTCAGCTTTGAATCTGCTTATAAAAGAATGACTGATTTTATTTCCAGTACAGTAAATATTTTGCCTTATTAGAACTCAGCAATGTTTCTCTGCTTATGGGTTATTTCTGTACATATCCTTTCCATTCTGCTTAGCATGTGATGGTGCTTGTAGCACTAGCTTTAACTTTTAATACAATTTATCAACATCAAAATACACAAACAAATGACAACGAAAAAAAAAACGAATTAAAATAAAAATTTCTCATTCTGCTCTGTTACAAAAAGAAAATATTTTTTATTATAGAAAAGCTCTTTAATGCCACATGCAATATTCCATAAACAGTTTTATCTGTCAAAATTTAATCTGAGAAAACACCCGGGATTTTTGTGAAACGTCAGGATTTGTATTAAGTAGTTTCATGGTACCTTAAATGAAACTATGTTATAAAATCTGAAAAATGTTGTCAACTAGATTTAGCTTGCAATTCATTTACCATTCTGTTTAAATGAGTTCACTGTAATTTTTAGATTTCTTTCTCCACTTCATAAAATATGAAAATAATAAATTATTTTTGGTCCATTTTTCTATTAAGCCATTGTAAATACTTCAAGCTAAGTAGTGATAACTCCATATTTATCACCATGGAAATGATTAAAAACAGCAATAATATCTTTAGGGATGAATTAATGTATTGGCCATGCCTTAATTATATCTAGTATAATTGAAGAAGGTGGGAATATGTTTGTATTAAAATATTTAGAATTTTTCTACTGATAAAGCCACAAGTGTTTCTCTCAGTAAAACTCCATTAACCTCTGTGAAATTTTGCTGTTTCATATCTTTCAAGATTTATTTCCAAATGCTTATGTTCTTTGTTTCTCTGTATCAATATACAGACACATACGTGCATGTATGACCATGGAGAAAACCAAACTGTTATCCCATTAAAAGATTTATGAAAACGATGTCATAGCAATAAGGGAGAAAATGTTAAACATAATCTCAGATGTCGTGTAGCATAAGACCTGCTTGTCAGTGATTCCTTCAATTTTTACACAGAGATGCACCCAATTGATATATTCATACTAAATAAAGATATCTCAAACAAATTATGTGAAGGTATGTCATGTGAACAGGAAAGTTTTTTTGATTTATTGGGCCTATTCTAACAAGTAACTTATCATCTATGAAAGAAAATTGCCGCTAAGTGTAGAATACACCTATAAATTATTCAAGAATATTTCTTCAAATGTACTAAATATTTCAGATCTGATGCCTACTTTTCCCTTAGGTGACAGGTATATTACATGCCAGGAATAACTAATGATCTCCTTAATTCACTGTGCCATTCCATTGAGATTCTATATTAGTTACTTAGAACTTCCTAGCACAAACAGAAGTGAATCCTGTACGAGACAAAGCAATAATAATAATAATAATAATAAAACAAACAAGAACGGCATTGTCAGTGGTTTATGGGCTGGTTTGGCCCAGTCCCATGACTAATGGGGCAGGGGACCCACAGACCCATGTCCTGGGAAAGGGGAAGGGGAAGAAGGGAGAGGGTAGGGAGATGGGCCTAAAAACAAAACAGTGGCAATGATCTGAGGAGGAAAACTAATTTACTAAACAAGATATTGGAATGCAAAATAACACAATATAATACAATATAATTGGAATTGAGCTAATAAATAAAATAAAGAGAGAGAGAAAGTGTCCAAAACCAAAGGCCTTACGCTAAAGCTGAAGGCGAGATGACTAGAGAACCTCCACTGATGAGATGGGCAGCAAAAGAGGGAGTCTCAGGACTTGCATGCAGTTTTATCTTTCCCTCTGGCTGGAAAACGGGAACGCAAAGTCCTCTGGGGTATGGAGTTCTCTTCTGAGAGCCAGGTACCAGGAAATTTGACAGTCCACGGAACTGGAGCATTAACTCTTTAACTCTCAGTGCACTACATGATGTTATGATGTGGAATACTGATAATAAAAATCATAAAACCATGACAAGCATGAACAACAAAATAAAAACAAACAAAAAACCCACAAAACAATAACAAAAAACATGCTGTTTTGCTGGATTGAAGAATACACTGCCAGTAACAACTAGCAACACACAAAAATTCATGCTTAAACATGCATTTCCTGAGAAAATATGTTCTGCTTCTGAATCTAGGATGTGAACAGATGTATCTTTTCAACTGTTCTAATAAAATAAGTAATTCCTTTTTTGCACTACTTTTGGAGTTGCACATTTTCTCCCCACTGAACAAGATTTATCATACCATTTTGATTTTGGTACTACTAACAGACATATCAGAAGTACCAAAACAGGTAGATGGCAGAGCTCACATTATCAAACCTAAATAAAATTTTATTTCTGTATATTTTATTTCTATATATATTTAAATATTGGCATCAATGGTTTCCCAGTCTGCACCACTAGAATGATAGGTACTAAGTAAAAATGCCAACATTTCCTTCAATGTGCATAAAAGAAAGTCATAACTAAGAAAAAATAATAGAATAAAAGCTGTTATGACCCGGAACAGAACCAAAACAAAAGTTAAGCTCAACATATTGTATGGATTTCTCATAGATTTTCTTCAAAACTACTCTATTTTTTATCTAATACTCTTAATAACTATCAAGAAAATGTGACCAAATTTTGACCATTTAAATTTAGATGAGAAAGTAACAGTTTAGAATTTCTAAATATGAAATACATTCAAATATGTAGCTAGCAATTGAGGCTGTGTTGCTTTACTTTTGGTATTACAGTTTCAGCCTTCAAATTTCTGCAACTGCACTAAACTTGAGATGTATATTTTCCTGTCTCAAAATCCAGATGCTTATCTTCAGAAATCAATCACTATATTCTCAAAATGCTGTTATGATAAAGCTATTTTATCATTTAAATGTGCTTCTATAAGTGCAGATATTACATATAAAAGTGGCACATGTTGACACTAGACAAGATAAAATGGAGATACTGTTTCTAAATATGAAATGTTTGCCCACAGCCATTGATAATGGATGTGTAAAGCAAACTCTTGGCTAAACTTAACTGAATTACGAGGAGATATTCATTGTCAACAGAAGATTGTGATGTCACCAATTAATATTCAGTTCTTGTATGGCACACAAACCTTCCCTTCTGCTCTCTCAGACTAAAGTGACAAGTCTGTCTGATGAATATTATCTAACACCTAAATAATGTGATTCATTTACTGTGTTCAAAATGGTTGTGATGGAACAGGAAATCGTTATTTTTCTGATATTCTTGATAGGTACCTAAGTCATTTGAAGAGAGAAAGGAAAAAGAAAATACATTTACTTTATTGAGGCAGAGATCTCCATTTCTAATCTAAAAATCTTTTGACTGCAAGACTTTAGTTAACTCTGTATTACTATTTCTTATTAGTGACATTTACCTGCCTTTACAATTTTGCTTGTAAAAATAGAGGTCAGAGTCCTCCAGTAAGGTATACATCAATAATGACTACATACAGGATCTAATATAGAGAAATCTCAGTTTTACTCTGTGGGTTGTTGTCACAACCCAAGTTGTTTCAGATATGACATACAATCACTTTTGTAAATAAAATAAATATTGCCCTCTGGGTCACAGTTTCTCCTACTGTGCTGAGACCCTACAAAAATGTTATGCACCTTTCAGAGACACAAAACATTTATTCACTATTTAAAACACTGAGTAGTCGGGACTAGGGGGCTACTAATTTAAACATTACATGTTCTCTATCTGGTAGAGAAAATCAGCCAGCATTTGGAGCAGCTGACCCTTGATGTTTCTGACTTACCATCTTCTGAAGCTGTTTTCATTATACTTTTGTTACTTTTCTAGACAGAGCTGTTCCTTTTTCTACCATTGGGCTGGCTTCCTCTCAATGAATTTTCTTCTTCCTGGATTCTTATTCACTTTGTGTTATTTTACATCACCCAATCTCTTACAAAATAACTTTTTTTTTTTTTTCTTCAGTAAAATTGAGTAAAGGCCAAGCAGACATGTTGTACCTTGTGTCTGGGCCCTGATAACACTGAGGATTTCCCTGTCCCTGTCCAGCCTGCCCCAGGACTCGCACAATGCCGGGAGCCCAAGATCCGATTTCAGTACCCTAAAGTCCCATCCTCACCTGCAACAAGGTCAGTCTCCAGCTCCCCACAGCCCTGCCCTGCCTGGACACGGGATCCACTGAGATGGGCCCAGCCACAGTCCTACACCCCCACTTCAGCCTTGTCCTGGCCCCATCTCCAGAGAGGTGTGGGAAGCAGAGTGCTGGGACTGCCCTAGATCTCCCCAGCTGCACAACTCCTAGATGGGGCAGGGGCTGCTGTGCCCTGGACATGGCTTCCATGTTCTGCCCTGGCTCCACAGGGAGCCACCAGCAGAGTCTTGACACCTTGTATCACACATAGTTGAGCCTCTGGAGTGAGGTTTACAGTACAAGTTCATAGGTTTGCTGGTTGGATGCAGCTGTTCCTCCTGAAGCTGGCAGCAAGATTTCCATTACCCTAAAGTAACATGAGGATTACTTCTGAAACTTTTAAATGACATATGCATGAGACTGCACACTAAACGTGGACCGTCCTCAGAAAATCTTCTCTAGCAAAGAAGAGTCAAAGACCCTAATACAAAAATGTACTTAAATGTTGTAATGGAGAAATCAATACCAAATGAACACAGTGATAGCTCACTGATAAGAGCGATGAGTAAAATAATACAGACGCAAATGTCAACTGTCCCAAAGTGATAACTGTCATCCTCGGAATGTTAGGAACATGAATGTGTAAACATTTTGCTTACAATAAAACTTACCTTTAAATTTATGACTATGCCTTAGAGTAGGAGGAATCTGAAAGCATTTTGAAAGTGCACTGAAAACCAACTGTCCTGATGCCCTGCTGGAATGAATACCAAAAGGTAAATAAAAGGTTTCAAATACAAAAAAAAAAGCAAGTTCTTTTGAAAGAAAGAAAAAAAAAATGGTATCTCTGTATCTCCTCTTACAAGTTTTTTTTTTTCTTTTTAGAAAGATTGGAACAATTATTTCAACAATTTCTCATGTTAAGATTAAATACCTTTTTCTAAGGCAAAGGAATGACAAAATTGGGCAACCTGTTACTGCCAGTGTGAAATATAATTTTTTTAGAAGATTTTTCTATTATTCCCTAAATTTTCAACTTTACTACTCAAAACAAACAAACAAACAAATCCATTATTCTCTTGGCTCTAATAACAATCACATTCATGTTTCTATCAGTATGTTTCCTGATGGTTTGAACTGAGGTTTTAGAAAACTTAAAATAGGCAAGATAAGTGAAATCCAAACCCCAGTGAAGTCAGAGGAATTTCTAATACTGACTTTCATCGAATCAGGATTTTAATTTATTTGAATGTTTTTTGTTGTTTTTTTTTTCCTGCATTCCACTCTTTTTAATCCATATTTTTTTTCTGTCAAAAACTCACATTTTCTTCTCTCTTCAAAACTTTAGAACATTACTTCTTTTTAACATCTGTAGCCCACTCATCTCTGCTACCCTGAAGTAAGATGAAGATCAAATAATTGAGTATATTGACATTTAAAAAGATAATGAAAGGGATGAAGATAGATATTGGAAAGTGGTAGTTGAAAAAAATCATTTAGAATTTACTATCATAACTTAAGAAGCAAATGAAATCCAGGAAGTACACAGCTAAGAAACTGACAGAACATTTTCAAATTAATGGAGTGAGAAAGCAGTCACTACGTCAAACAACCTGCATTGTATGTATTATAGGGTCTGACAACGATTGCAGGAAGCTATATGATGCAGCCTCCTCTCTGTACAGCTTTCCAATTCACTAGAAAATCCTAATTGACAAAAGTATCACTAAAACAGTTACTGCTACGTGAAATCATATTTTGACCACTGTGCTTTAGAGAAGTTTGCAAAAATCAGAAAAAGGGGTTCAGAAATAGGAAAAAAAATCATTCAAAATCACTGAAAAGTCCAAGTAGCTACATTTGTGTTTATAAATTAAACTTACCACCTAGCATAAAATGGCCTTTGTCTTTAATGTTAAAATCTTCTGTCATTCAAAACTAAATGACCTAATAAAATTCCTACTGGGAACAGTCCTTTGCAAACTTCTAAACTATTCAAAGGTATTATTTCAAAGCATGCTAATTAAAACACAGTAGAATCACGTTGGAGGAACTTTTAACAGGCAAAATGATAGGTAAATGAGTTCCAGTTCTATTGCTTCATGCTCATGAGCTTTCACCTAAAACACTTGAGGTGACTCATTCATATAGAACGCTTTTAGATTCGCTTTGTAACATATATATATATATATATATATAAATTTGTACTTAAATTATTATTGTTGAACATACACATCTACATAGTCAATAGCCTAAGACAGATGTGGGAAATGATTCAGTTTCAGTTTTAACTACTCTAACTACTAAAAGTCTGATCTAACAAAAACATTTCCAGAAGGGATCAGCAGTCTGCACCACAGGTACAAAGTCTTTTTAACAAAATATGAGTACAATGCAATAAAAGTTCAGCATACACTCACATACTTTCAAGAAATGTGCACAATATATTCTTTTCCCAGGAAACTGACAAGCCCAGTGGTTTTTGCAATTTCAACCTGGGGCAGTTTACTTGGCACCTGGCCTGATGGCAGCGGGTGGGGTCCATCTGGATCAAAGAGGGAAAATAATTCTGATCCAGGAGTTGTTTGGGCTCGTTGACATGGCTTTAAACTAGGTTTGAAGGGGAGAGGAGGTAATAGTGAGCCTGCTCATGACAAGGTGCAGGATAGTTAGAGGAACAAGCTGCTAGCAGGAGCCTTCAACCTCCTGCATCTTATGATGATGAAGGCAACAGGGAGACTCAAGGTAAATAATTCACAGGAAATAAGGAGTTATTCTTGAAGATGATGACAAGACTGCTAAGTTGAAGTGCCTCTGAACCAACGCTCACAGCTTGAGAAACAAACAGGAGGAATTGGAAGCCACCATGCTGCTAGAAAACCATGACATAGTTGTCATCACTGAAATCTGCTATGATAATTCCCAATGTATGTTATTGTATGGCTACAAGCTGTTCAGAAGGGACAAGTGAGGAAGGAGGGGAGGAGGCATTGCTCTCTACATCAAGAAAGGAATAGATTGTGAAGAACTGTTCCCGAGGATTGGCCATGAGCAAGTTGAAAGCTTATGGGTGACAGAGCTAGAGGCAGCAAAGAAAGCCTTGTGGTTGGTGGGTGCTACAGGCCATCTGATCAAGTGTAGCCAGTTGATGAAGTCTTCTTTCTACAACTTACAGGAAGTATCACAATCGCAGACTCTCATCTTGCTGGGGGACTTCAACTGCCCCGAAATCTTATGGAAAAGCAGCGCAGTGAGAATTAGGTAGTCCAGGAGGCTCCTGGAAAGTATTGAGGGTAACTTCCTGAGTCAGGTAATAGACAGCCCCACCAGGGGTGGATGCAGTGCTGCTGCACCTGTCGGGGAACAACAGGACTAGAGGCTGCCTGGGCGTAGTAACCATGTAGTGATGGAGTTCATGCTCTTGAGTGATATCAGACAGGCAAAGAATAAAATCAGGATGCTTAATGTTAGGAAAGCTCTCTTCCAGCTTTTCAAGGAGTTATTCAAAACCCCCTGGGAATCTGACCTCAAGGACAAGGAAGTGGAGCAGAGCTGGCAGATCTTTAAGGAGGTTGTTCTTAGGGCACAAGAACTCTCCATCCCCAGGTGCAGTAAGGCAAAGAAGCCAGCATGACTGAACCTGCTGATCAATTGGAGAGGAAGAAGAAAATGCTCAGGTGGTGGAAGAAGGGATGGGTAACCTGGGAGGAGCAAAGAGATGCTGCTAGACTTTGTAGGGATGGGGTCAGCAAGGCCAAGGTCTAATTGGAGCTGGACTTGTCAAGGAGTGTGAAGAATCCTTTTGGTTACAGATAAATATTTAAAGCTGAATCTCAACATGATTCTAATTACAGGAGAAATAGTCCTACCATGTTATACACAGAAAATGTAATTTATTAGATTGTGACAACTGCATTACATTTAAAATTGATTTTACACTGAAATAAATGGAAATTTCATGAGAAGGTGAGTTTATACTTCTGATAATAAATGCTTTCATATAGATGAATGTTGGTAGTAGATGATCTTAGGTGTCTTTTCCAACTGTAATGATTCTATGACTCTACGAAAGGCTTCTCTAGGTACATCAACCAGAGAAAGAAAGTCCAGGAGGGCATTCCCTCACTAGTGAGCAATACAGGCAGGCTAGTAACAGTAGACAAGGAGAAGTCTGAGGTATTCAACAATTTTTTGCCTCAGTCTTTACTAGCAACTGCTCTACACACAGCTCTCGAGCAGATGGTTTGGAAGGGGGGAGAAATGGCCCTCCTGCAAAGGTTAGGTTTGTGAGGAACCTGAACATCCGTAAATCTATGGATCCTAATGGGATGCATCCCAGAGTTCAGAGGGAATTGCTTGACGAAATTGCCAGGTCATTCTTGATAACATTTGAAAAATCATGGGAAAAGAGAACAGATACAAATCATTCTTACTTCCGTTGCACTAATCCTCACTTTTGAAACTGAAATAAACTTTCTACTGTGTGCTTCAGTCCTATGGCAACACCTCTAGGAGCCCTGCCTCCACCTGGGAGATATCAGTTATGCACATCTGTAACTTGGAAGGCAAAAACTTAATGTTTACAGGTGATGCTTAAATTGAATGCTTAATTCAAACAAAATAGACCGTGAACAGAAACAGGTAGTTCCCTAGCTGACTTAGTTTATCTTAGGTTTTATACACTTAATCCAGTGCTAAGGGCACTTGGTCTTGAAAATCTCTGTCCCTCTGCCACAAAAAGGTCAAAGTCTTCACTCACCCTGCCTGATTTTCTAGGAGAATCACCGAAGAACCGTTCTGAAGGGTTTTCTCATTCCTCTCTATACTCAGCGCAGAGAAACTGCCACTTTGGAGGACGGTTTATCCTAGCTCCCATAAAACGCCATCCAAGAATGGGATGTATGCTCCACATGTCTTTCCAGAGATGAGAGGCTGAGCCCTGATGATTAACTTAGATTAAGTGCTGAGGGTAGAATTAATCTCCCTTAACTGTAGCCATTTAACTCCTAAGCCCCTGCTTTAAGCCAGGCTTCCTGCTTTTATCAGTGAAAGGTCACTTAAGAGGGCATCTCTTGGTGTCTGTTTTAGACAATTATCTAAGGATGGATGAATCCAACAGAGAAGTCTGTGACAACAGGGGAAGTACTGAGATATGGACACCCTAACAAAAGCTACCACTAGTATCATCTTCTTTAGTAGTATGATTAGATGTGCCCATTGAAAGCCTAAACATCTAATGTTTCCAAAATACTGTGAAGCTGGCAAAAGCGTATCTCTAGAACCTCCTTCCACTCCAGCTGCATGAGCCTCCATTCCTTTGTTAATTTCTGACTCTTTCCCACTTCTTTTAGTATCTGCCCATCTTCTGTCATGGACTGTCTGCTCCAGGATGACTGCAACAGCAAAGGTGCTCAGTCAGCCAGCCAACCTCTTTAGAGGGCTCTCCAGTTTGACTGCGCTCAGCCTGGCACTGCAAAGCTTTCTCATCCAGATGCACACACCAGAGTTCCCATTAGCTCCATGACTACAGGTCAGACCACAAGTGAAACTGCACAACTCTTGTGATGTTTTGGAAAGCTGATGATCTTCCGCTGAATCTGAGCGGTCTGAGTTGTTCTACCAAATGATAAGGTGGTCTTCAAATCCTTCAGTCGGACTAAACTAGATGACCAGGCTGCCTCTACAGTCAATGAAGAGAACAAAAACCCCTAAATAGGGAGACTGAAGTAAAGGTTGTATAGTCCATATGATTTGCCCTCTAATTAACACTGCTAGCAGGTAATCACTCCCATCCTTTAGTGTTTGAGATACAGTATGTCCTGGAGTTGTTACTTACTCTTCTGTTCACTATAGGTAGACATAGAACCATTAACAAAAGCAAGGAACTTTTTGGTTTTGTTTACTAAAATTAGGTGAAATTCATCTCATTTTTGATACTGACGTGAAAAATAATGCTTGTGGTGGCATCTTAAAGTCAAAATCAGACTTCGTTACCTCAGATTCCATTTTCCTGCATGGCCAGCAACAGGAGGATATTATTACATTAACGGTTGGCTGAAAACACGTTATTCACTCTTCTCTTAGGCATTACATGGACACCCAAGCTAAGCTAATGCTCCAATTTCCCACCGTGATCAAGTTAAATGAACTACATGTGATGTCCATGCTGTTCTCTTCTTAGCTTCTTCTTAGTTTTTTTTTCTCTGTCATATTTTCTTACCTTGTATCTCAAGATGATATTAACGATATCAGGCTGTGTGCACATTTATACATGAGTAGGCAGCACTTCAAAGAACTGTTTAAATATGTAGGTCAATTTTAATCAATTTTTTTTTTTAAATATTAGGGCATTCTATTAATTTTGTAGATGTTTAACAACAGTAAGTGTTTAAATGGAAAACAGAGATCCTGAGAGGTTCATTCCTTACTGGAAGCCAGATAGCCAGCTAAAAGCAAGAGATATCTTGCATGTCTCAGCTGCAAACGGTCTTCACTCATAGCTTAACTGCTCTCCATTATAAAGAAATTAGGCCTTACAACCATACTGGTGACGAATCAGAGGACTGAGGATGGGATGGAAGTGAACGTTGGTATGTTTGGAAGAATTCAGAAAACGGTAAGAATGAGCCAAAGCCTGGAATTCCTACACGGCATTGAGGCCCTAAGAAAGCTCTTACTGTTCAGCTAAACATAGAGAAGATTAAGGTGTGTCTGAGTCACTGTCTCTCAAAATTTCTCATAATGGAGAGCTTTATAACGTAGCAGACTCAAAAAAAAAAAAAAAGGTTGGCCTCTAGTTATGCCAGGCTGGAAAAATGAAACATAAGTTTCTTGCAGCAAAGGTAATGAGAAATTGAGATGCCTGGCAAAGGAAATAGTGGATTTCCCATTGCAAAAGGAGCTTAAATGGAAATCAATTGCTTTTCTATGATAGGCTCCAAGTGAAGCACCAAGGAGGCATCAACCCCTCAGCCAATTTATCCTCTTTCATGAATAGCAAGGTATTAAAACAGCTAATTGCAATACCATTTTCTTGCCTTCTAATCTGTGCTGCCAGAAATGAGAAGCAGAGCGCTCTGTCTAGTCGGCACCAGGACACTAGGTGGCTCACAAACCACAAACCACACTCATACACACACCAGCGTGCACCCACACGCACACACTCATCGTGAGCTGTTGTAGGACTGTAAACCTCGGAGAACCCATCCATCAGTGCTCTGCGTGGTACTGCCAGGGATATTGCCCATTACACGATTTGTACATATTTAGGCTTAGTCAATCTAAGCTGATTGCAGGTGCTTAAAATTGCTTTTGTGCCATGAACACTTAACGCTAAACCTCTTTTAATTTGCGCCGTGCTACTCAGAGAGATCATATCATTCTTCTGTGCAATGTAAATTCCCAATCTGGCAATCCTAGCCTGACTGGGTTTTGGTGTTTTTTTTTTTTTAAACAATAATTGAAAAAAGAAATTTAATAAGGATTTGGGTTTCTTTATTGAGCTTTTATTGTCCAGTCTTGTAACTGAATCACTCTGCTGTGACAGCGCGACTGGGGCAGTTATTAGCAAACTCTATAAACAATGGACTTGATCCCTTTATGAAAAATCATTGTAGGGGGAATAATTAATCTGGGCTAAAAAAAAAATATAATGAAGCTCTGGGAGGAAAAAAATTACAATTACAGATTCCAAATACTTAAAACTGTTTCAGTGCTTTCCTGTTCCTTACTCCCTCTACTGCACTTCTGCCATCACTCAGCTGCTCAAAACGCTTTTTGTTCTTTGTGCCCCGACTCTTTGTGAGAGAGTATGTTTGCAGATTGTCAACAGGGAGAAAATTTCATCTACAGAACAGAGCCTCCTACCTGAGACATCCATGCCGCCAGTGCTCTTGCAGGTAGATGACTGGATTTCTGGTGGGAAGCTACCACAGCTTGAAAACTGCACTCTGACTTGCCAGATGTTAAGGAGAGGAGAACAGGGTTCGTCACATGGTGCTGATATTCAATTTGGACGTCTCCATCGAAGCTAGCCATTCTGGGCTCCTTTTGTAATCAGCAAGGTTCTAGTCCTAAGTATCTGTAGTGTAGTGGGCGTACTTCAATCCATTCAAAAGCAGAAAACTAAATGAGCCAGTTGACATATTCCCTAATCACACTGCTGTGCATGAGCATATTTTCCACTCTCTATGACAGAGACAAAAACAAGCTTCTTGGCTGATGTCAACATGGTAGTAGTACAAATGTGCTTGAAATGAACATGGAATTTTTATTGGCATCAATTTTCCAACTACTACATTTTCTTTTGGGACTTCTTTTTCAAAATGAAAAAACTAGGGATGGGTGAATGATCATTTCCATTGGAAAAACAGGTAAATGTTCTGATATTTCTGTACACAGGGAGTTAAACAAGTCCACAGCCCATAAAGATTATATTGACAGCTTTGGAAGGTCTCTCTGCTTTTTCACCTGTGTTCTCTACTCAATTCATAATTCATTTAGTGCAAAGTCTGTTTCTTATTGTTCATTTATATCAGTCCTTGTATACAACAAGAGCTGAATCTCAGCCGTTGTCACGTAGCACTATTGCTGTAACAAACATTAATCACAATAATAAATAACTGATCAAGACTGTGATGATAGTGAGGTTACAGAAATATTGGTTAATACACTATCATAACTGTTCTAAATGAGAACTTTAACCCAGAATCCACAGAAATCAGTAGAAATATGGTGGAGCTTTTAATAGTATTTAGATCATCTTCCAGTTGGCCTTGCATATATATTTGTGGGCATTAAAATTAAGGCTGAATTCAGACTTAAAAGGAAAAAGCTGATGTTCAAATATGGGAGAAAAGGGATTTCTGCATGACAAATAGGCATGAAAATCAGGCAGAGAAAGGAGACAGAATTATGACGAGCTTTATGAAGCCAGGTGATGTTACGGAACATCAGCAGCCTGTATTCTGGTTGTAGTAAGGGGGCAAGTAAGGGAGTAAGACTCGTTTTAAGCAAGGCATGGAAGCTGGGACTTATGTGAGTACTCGATTTTGGAAAAGATGGAGGATTAGGTGAGTGTGATCAGAAGCTGCAGAAACAATGACTGCTGGTAGAAAGGATTAACTCTAGAAACAGTAACGGAAAGTGAAATTCTAGTTCTGTGATAACAGAGAGTGGAGAGAATTCTCATTTTTTCTCAATGCAGGTGTTGAGATACATTGAACAAGATGGGTCATTTGAAGGCAAGAATTTCAAGGTATATGGCAAGTCTATGGTAGTTATGACAGAAGTACAATTGGAAAATAAACACTTTTACACAAAATAGTGAGAAGCCAAATACACTGATTTTGCTAATTTTATTTCTATTCTGGTAAGGAAGAAGATGTTGGATGGAATAAGACAGTGGCAAGAATAGGATGGTAGATGTGGTCATGCTGGAAATGAAGAAAAAGTACAGACAAAAAGAAGCAGAGGGTAATACTGAAATTTAGGTAAAATGCACCTAAGGAAAGGACAGTGAACACACTGAGAAGTAAAATATAATTAAATTAAAAGGTGAACAAGTTTCAAACACTCTGTCTGGAAAAAAGCCTAGGAGCCTATAGAAAGCATCCACAGCCATTCCTCTTACTCTCTCTGGCAGCACTTTCAATGAGATTTGGCCATGGGAAAAGAGTAGGATGAATTGCAGACTTCCACTACATAACACTGGGGTCAGTAGAGGAGCACAGGTGTGTAGCACAGAAGGAGAAGAGTCACGAGTTGCAGAAGGGGAAACTGTGATCATGTATAAGGAAATGTTCCCGGGTGTGTGGAACAATTTGCCCAAAACTCCATTGGACAAGGGCAGAATCTAACTTTAGATATAGGCTTTTTGTGAACAATAGATTGATCTGAGGATCTCTCAAGGTCCCTTTTACACTGAAATATTTACTATTTTATTACATTATGAGAAACCAATGACACTTTCAAAGCATCTGCCTAAGCAGTCTTCACCACTGAAGGATCAGCCTTTAATTGGTTACTGATTAGTGCAAATTCATTTGTCCATTGGGATAAAAGGTTTGCCGAAAGCATACCCATAGTGATTAGAATATACACATTTGTAGAGAGTTGGAGAAGTAAATGGAAAAGCACAATGAAAGCGAGACAGAAGTCTGCTGACCCTGTGTATGGAGCCTTCAGTCAAGAATAACTTGAAAACTTCCACTGATATCAATGAGGTCTGCTTTTCACTCTGTATTAAACTTGCATTTCAATGAGCTATTAATGACTATACAGAGAAAAAAAAATGCCACCTCTCACTGGGATGAACTATCCGACTTGTCACTATTTTGAACTGCAATATATATATTTGAACTGTGATACACACACATGCCAGGCATTTTTCCCGTGCAACGTACAGAAAAAAATATTAAGCCAATTATATTGATGTGATGAAATTTAAAAGTTGATCTGGGTGTTTCTATGGTCACAGACCTCTGTTTATAAGTTTGGTCTTCCCCCAGCAGTTAAAAGAGGAGCCTGGTGACCAATAAGAAAGCAAGAGCTCATTCTCCACATTCCATTAGCTTCATAATTCCACATTAAATGATGGGTTTGGTGCCATATGGTGAAGTCTGATATGAAGAAGAAAGGAAAAAATTAATGTGTACATACTCATGCAGATATGCACATGTACATAATTAACTACATGCGTATGTATAAAATGCGTGTTTGTGTGTGTCTATACAAATTAAGTATAGAGATGTATATATATCACATGATTAACCAGTCGGGTTTCCTACAGGAAATGGCACATATTGATGAAGTGAGGCAAAAATGTTGTTAACCTTTTCGATGATTCTTCATGCTGTTAAGATTTCCTTTGGTCTGGATTTGGGGTTGAGATTTTTGTTCTCAACTGAACTGAATGGATGTCCTCACTGCAATTCTAATTTTCTGGAGTCAGCCTGGAAACCGCAGTGCAGAATTCTTTCCAGGCGCTGTGACTTTCAACACGTAACCTAAATAACAATACTGTTTTTACCTAATGGCCTAAACATCTTCAGCATTAAATGAGGGATAAATTTGTCATGAGGTCAAAAGTTAAGAACTCTTAAATAAAAGAGTAGCAAGAATATGCATGTGAAAGACAGCAGTAATATCATTTCCAGGCATCAATTTTCTTTTCAAATTACAGCTCAGAAATCTCTGAGCTTTTGCTATTGCAGTTTCAGGTTTATCTCAGAAATGCAAACCAGAAGGGTTCAGGTATTCGTCTCTTCTGCCTTCGTCTGATTCCTCCGCCTGAACATGAAGGGACATTGAACTCTCTCAAGATAAAAATTGCCTCCTTTCTACTAATAGTAGAGCAGTGTCAAGGAGCTCTCAAAAAAAATATTATTTCCGGTAGGGAAACAAGGAGCAAAACTGCTTTGCTCTGAGAAACGTGAAGCATCTCTAAAACAGATCTCTGAATCCTGATTCAGTGAGAATTTGAACAGTCAACTAATAGGTTCAGATGCTAAGGTGATGTCTACAGCCCCAGTTCATAAGCATTTATGATATAAATTGATTGTTACTCTCTGGGGTGAATTTTAGTTTTCACACAAGTTCTGGATGTTTCCAATAAAAATGCCACGCTGTACAGCAAGTCAAAACTTCCTACCAAAGGCAGCACATCTCATAGACATATCTAAAACTAAATCCGAGTTTTCCTTTATGAGGAGCACAATTCTGAGCACCCACATGATGCACAGCAATGTCCTTTTTGTTCTGCAGTGATTCATTTCCTTGGTGAACATCATTTACCTAGAGAGGTTTGGCAGTCAGTCTGAAATTACTGATCCTGATGTGAGGGGAGAAACTGAGTCTCAAATGTTTATCCCATTTCCAGCTCTGGCAATGACCTACCATGTAATTGCCACCATGTCATGACAACTCTGAGCCCACTGCTCCCTTGCAATCTGCCTTGACCACCACCCTTCCATCATGGGGCGTGTTGTGATTATCTTGAATGCACTGATTTATGTGGATGGCAATCTATATGCTACTCTAATGCAAGCAATTTCTTGTTAGGGCTTGGACATGAAAATGGGGACAGGCTGAGTCATTAGTTGGCTGGGAATTAGGTCTTTTCCCTAACAGACTCAACCACTACCGCTCCGGGAAGCGGTGGTGGTAATTCAGGAGGTGTTGCTTTTTCCAGAGCCTATGTCTGTGCCGCTTTATTTTTACCCTCAAGTTCCCTGCTATTGCCTGGACACATCACTGCTGAGGCCTTCACAGCTGGGAAGTCACTCAATCAAAGTGTGCTGTAGTCTTGTGGGGAGAAGGAATGAGGGATCTTTTCCAAAGAAGGTCAAAGGACCACATTCAATGCTATCATATATATATTTTTTTTTCCATGGGACAAGCAGTGCATTGACAATTACTCTGCCCTCTCTCTCAATGCCCCAGGTGACCAATGGAGGATATATCGAGAGCAGAGGAGCTCATAAGGGATTTATCTCCAAGGAGCACATTTTCATTTCATAATCACACACAGATGTTTTTGAGGCTATTCCCCTCACAGTTCCCTTAGCAAAACAGTGCTTGTATCGATCTCTGAAAGACCAAATATCAAAAGGTGTGTTCCCACACCAAGGTCTGACCAATTTCACACAGCCATTCTAGAAAGTACAACTACATAGGAAGTACCCCAGGTATTGGGAGTTTCATATTAATGCCATTGAGAGAGTGAACTAAGAAGTGAGAAGACATTTTTACTGGAGGAAAAGAAGTTGAAGTTGTTGTCTGCAATTGAGAAACACAGGTCAGTGTTTACTGTTCTCCAATTCTCCCAGCATATTTTGAGACATATGTTTATATTTCAAAACAGAGGTGATTTCCTGTGACATTCACATTCGTTGCTTCAAGTGTCTTATGTAAAATACTGAAACAAATTTGGCCCCACTTAGGTACCTCCTATGGTATTCAAAATTCATTTTTGCTAGATGCTTTACTTTGTTTAGAAGAGAAATATGATTCTCATTGGAAGTGTGTGAAAATATTTTCAGCACTCCTAACAGAAAGTGCTGAGGAAAGTTCAATGGAGACAAGACCACAGGAGATGCCTTGCTGCAATGATGCACTATGGGACTTAGTTGGTAGAGAGGAAGCCTGAAGAGTGAGATAGCAACATGAACCTATAGTGCTTTAAAATAAGTAATCAAAACCTTTGGAATGGCTCTGCCTGCAATACCACGTGTTGCACCAGGCTCATTCCAGTTTGGGCAATTTCATCCTAGGTACAGAAAGCTTCTCTTGCCCTTTTGCTTCAACCAATGTCCTGGTGGAGGAATACTCTGAAGACAATAGAAAGAACGAAGGACAGTGAAGAACCTGGTGAAAACATCTGCTGGAGAGAACAAAGACAGGAGAAGGGAATAGGAAAATTCCTGAAGCAGAGTGCAAAATAAATTAAGCTACAGGGTAACTTAATTAATCAAATGGTTTTGATTAGAAAACCAGACAAACATGCAAAACCTCTTGTGCAGAAAAAAAATAATTAATGGAGATCAGGACAAGAAAGAATGGATCTAAATCTGAAAAAAAAAGTTATTTTCTGCCTGTCTTAAGCCATCTGGTTTGGCTAATAAGCACCTATACACTCCATCCAGAAGGAGACAAGATGTCCACCAACTGTAGGAAATGACAGATTCACACATCCTTGGAAAATGGAAACCAAATGAGAAGATGAATATGATGAAGATATGGAATCCCACCAATCCGAGAAGAAGGTTTCTTGTAAGTTTTTTGTTTCTTGGTTGGTTTTATATGTACAAATAATTAAAGAACAAGAGAGATGGGAACAGCAATCACAGTATACTTGCATTCAGCATTACAGAGGAAACATCCGTAAAGCATAACAAAACAAGGGTATCAACTCCCAAGAAAGCTCTGCTTTCTAAACTGCTGTTAGTTCTCCCCTCTAGGGTTTGCCCCAGGAACCTGGTCTAGCTCTTATTGAAGACAGTGACAGACAACAACTGATTTCAACAGGAAAGTTATGTGTTTTATAAGTCAAAGGCATTGGAAGAAAAATATTTTACTTGCTTTAAAGGAATAAGCCCAAAGACTCCTCTCTTAGAGCATGGATGTCCAACCTCTTGGCTTGCCTGGGCTGTGTTGAGCAAAGAAGAATTGTCTAGGGCCACATCTAAGAGGGTTGCTCCGAAAGTAATGCCTCCTAATTATCACACAGAAACAACAACCGATACAAAGAGTACAATGACCTTATTTGATAGAACAAACTCTCAGCTACAAAACACTCTCTTTCAACACAGTCACCACCACAAGTTCTGTGTTTTTACCAACCATGAACAAGAGCCTGCAAGCCATGCTCATAACAATCTGCACCAGCAGAGGTGACCCATAGTCGCTGTTCTCACTGTTGAAACATACTACAAACCACCTCACTGTGCTCACATCCACTGTTAAGTCTCCATAAACATTCAACACGCAGCAGTGAATGTCAGTGAGTGCCTTTCTTCCGCATGGAGGAATTCAGTTCCACACCTTTGCTTTATCCACACTTTTATGTCAGGCACCATTCTGACAGACTGCTCTCTGCTACCATCTGTCACATGGCAACAAAGTATAATGAAATATTGATAGGAATGTTCAACCTCTACTGCCATACCAACATCTACCTCTAATGTTGTGAGCCAGCATCATAAAATAGGAGGCATGACTTCAAGAGAGGCCCTCATAATATATATAATATAGGTAACGTGGCTAAGTAACATTTTAATTCTCAATAATTTTAGTAAAATATATAAAAAAGGAGAGCAACATACCCATAAAACTAGTGGGGTATGTGACCATGTTTCTGTCAAACTAACGTACCAGGTTGGTTCGATGGCAGTGGCTGCAGTTCTTAGCAAGCTCTCAAGGTGCTCATCAGAGATTTTTAATGAAATTTTACTCTTCCTGCACTTCACCCTTGAAAATAATTATTCCTAAGTGTACATACTGTCAAAAAGTGATGGCATGAATAAAGTGTCACTGTGAAGAAAGGGATATTTCTATGGTACAAGAGGGCTTACAAAAGTCTGGTAAAGAGACATAATCAAATTTCAACTCAGTACATTTCATTTGAAAATTTACAGCTCATGTGTTTAGATTGACTGAAAATGATGTCACAAATAAACCAAAAGACTGACGATTTTTTCCAGCTGTCTTGAAATCTATTCTCAAATTCCTTTATCACAGCAGAAAACACTCCTGCATATTTTTCACTGTTCAAAGGACCATGTTTAATTAATGTATCAAAAATCCATAAGCTTATTCACTATAACTTGCGTTAGCACTGTACCCTCCCCATGCCCTGGTTTCAACCCAGATAGGGTTAGTAGAGCAATGATGTTTGGCTGGGGCCAGGCTGCTCACTGACTGCTTGTTGGACATGCCTGCCTTAGAATATGAACCTCAAAGGACATTCTTCAATCATAAATGTGCCATCTGAACTAGTCGTATAGGTACCCTAGACAATCACTGTGAAGAAATACATACCTCCAAACGATGTTTCATGTTACTGGACACCTACTGGAAGCTAGGAAGACTTATAAGTACCACCAGAATACCTCTACATTGGGAGCATAAAGGACAAACTTGGCCTGAATACCTAACATTTTGATGTTCCAAAGTAGATTACATGAACAGCCCCTGTAAAAGGAGCACAAGATGCGGTCACTGTAGGTCTCTGAAAAAAGTTACTCCATTACTATATGGACAAGTTAAGAATCCCAGTCATAAACTTAAGGTAGTTCTGCTCACTTACATTTCCTAAGAAACTTTTTCTGAGAAGCATGAAAAGGAAGTACTGTTTTATGTCAACTCGATTGGTTCTACCAGCAAACCTCCAGTCTAAACTGTTCATAATTTAGTAAGTTACAGAGTGTAGAGCATACAGAGACTGAATTTTGAACCAAATCATCTCTGACAGTCACATTTAGGCACAAAACACCAAAAAAAAGTTTATACTGAAAACCAACAAGGGAAAAATATTCAGGATAAAATAACCCTTACGTAGGGAAAAGCTGTCAGGAATGTCTCAGCAGACGTTGTAGCTCAACCAGCAGTCATTTTGCTTGCTGCAGGAGTGACTGCTTGAGTGTCTTCAGGCTTTCTTCATCCTGGAGGTCAGGAAAAGCTATGCATGAGAACTTCCAGGTGTTAACATCTGTGAATCTCTGAAAATACACTCACAAGTCAAGGACCGGAGAAGGAAATGTAATAGTCTTCCTCTGAGCTAGATGCTTATTTTGGAGTTAAAGCCTTGGCCAAGGACACAAAACTGGGGGCTGGCATAAGGGGCTCAGGGGAGTCAGGAATAGCAGTCCAGGGTACCCACAAGCAGCACTGGGAACATGCCCAGGTCACCTGTAGAAATGAGTTCTGCAGGTCCTGTTATCTGAGACATGGGAGAGGATTGTCACGGACAGTGCAGTGTCAGTTGGAGAAGTGGAAAACATGCAACAGCATAAGAAAAAGTCTCACCCAGGCCGTCTTCATCTTCCTTGTTGCATTATCACAGCTGAACTAGCACGTAGTTACATAGCTACAGATGGCCAAAGCACCTCCAGTGTTTGAGGCTACCTGACTGGTTAGAACATTACATGTTTAATCTGAATGGCACCAACGAGCCAGTTGAAGAACAAGACCTTTGGATTTAACTTGGCAGAACAAAGGAGACTCTATCAGTGTTCCTGGAATAAAGATTTAATTGAATTGCAGTTCTAATCTTAAAAAAAAAAAAAAAGCACTGTGCTGTGAACATGTGGTTTTATTGCTCTGAGGTCAGCATCTCTTGATGGCTCCAAAAGAAAATGCGTTTGAGCTATCACGTAGCTAAATGAGACATCTGTTTCAGCAGATTTACTCTGTCATCTTACAGATAAAAACTATCATTAAAGAGCCTGTACAGAAATTACATCTTCAGACACAGTCATTCTACTGGATTTTCACATAACTCTATCCATCTAAGAGTAAGAAGTCCAGTCACAGCTAATCATCTGTAATTCTCTAGTCAGTGGACTGGGACATCCAGAAGAAGCATCATGTCATATATTTTAGGTCCAGATGAATACTTCTGTAGATACCTGAATATATATGTGACACAGAGAGCAATGTTGACTAGATCACAGAATCATAGAGGTTGGAAGGGACCTCTAGAGATCATCTAGTCCAATCCCCTTGTCAAAGCAGGCTCATTTAAATGAATGTGGATAAGTAAAATAATAAACCAGTTTTAAGGCAATGTAAATCTCTTTTCTTGAATTTGTAAAGTTCTTCATGTTATATTTTTGGGTTTCCTGACCAAAAGGATTTTACACATAATGTAGACAAATAATCCTATGTAATTGCACAGGAGCTGAGATTTCAGGTAAAATTCCATGTGTCACAAGACAAACAGGAGAAGTAACCATGGTGATAATGCTGTTGAACAGTGCTTGCATTGCTGCAAAAGACAACAGACCGTCTTTATGCAGCTTCATGTGGTGACTACAGAATCATATTACTGGATGCTGGATGTGGTTAAACTCATCAGCTCCAAAGATCTCAGTCCATGCAACCACAAGTTGACACATTTTCAACTGTCAGCCTTTAACAAGAATTTTCACCAGAAATGACTAATTTTGAGAACATTTTTACTCTTGCCCAAAGGTACATTGTAAACCAATACCTTTCTTTTATTCCTGTTCGCAGAAATTGGATGGAAACCCCTACGTACATTTAATCACAGATTACTGTACGGCCTCTGAAGAGAAACAGATTCAGTTTCTCTGAGACTGCTCCATTTGGAATCAACAATATACAGGAAGAAGCATCAAAATTTTGGATATAATCAAGTGTAATTCTCTGTAAAGAAATGGTTTGTGTTCATTCACCATTTCCTCTCAGCTTCATCCCAAGATTCCAAGAAATGATATAAGAGGATGCTCAAGCACCCTTCAAAATCCTGTCTTTCTCAAATATAGACTATCCAGGAAGGAGCGTCACCTGGACCTAAGATAAACATAGGCATCATCCAAAGCAACATTCAGTCACAACGTAGATAAGTGGGGGCTGCACAACTCATATCTCATGAACTAAAGGCACCATGTGGTGGCTGGATGGTGCTAATTGGTGAAGAGATCTATCATCCTATTACCCTCTCAAGTCTTTTTGGGCAGTATGAGAGACAAGACACTAAGTATGGAAAAAATATTTTCTTAATACCAAATGCAATGAAGACCTTGGATTACAAAAACTAGAGAAAAGATCTAGAGATCTAGACCTAGATAACTAGAGAAAGTCTAGAAACCTCCTGGTCTCAAGATTTCACTCAAGAACAGAGTGCAAGGGACTTGCAAAGACTTTTAAGAAGCAAATATTTGGAAGTATTTTGCAATACTAGCCAGCACCGCCTGGTTTTCCTGAGTAGCCTTGGGCATCTCAGGTTGCACTCATCACTATGCAGAGGGGGCAGTTTACAAATGAATGGAACCCCCAAGGCAGGCTCCATCTCGTAAACTGAGATGCCTACATTTGCGTGTTTGCATGTGGGCTGGGTGTCTAAGCTACCAAAGTCAGGGGAGTGCTTAACTGGAGCAGAGAGATCTACTCCAAGACATAGCTTTACCAGGTTCCCTCCCATGTGTTCATGTTCACAGAATGGGACTGACTCATCTTCTTCCTTCAGCTCACCAAAATTCCAGAAATATACCCACATCAGTTAGGGGCAATTTTTTCTCCTTGCTGGGGACACCACTGCAGACCTGTTAGAGTAAGAGTACGCTGTTAGGGTGTGTATCCTCTCTACGTCTCCCAGATGTCCATTCTTAGCATTGCTTCCTAATTGTGTGCAGATTTCTAACCAATATCCCTCCCTCTCTTTTACTCCTCTTCCTCAACTCCTAATTGATCAGAGCACTGAACAGCTGCTGGCTATTTTCTCTTCCTGAGAAACATGCAGTAATTGTATGTATGGGCTCCAAATCCCTAAACATTTGGAGAGGCGAAGGACTTGAACAGGAGCCAGTTCTTTTTACAGCGCTGATACTAGCAGCAGTGGCAGGCATTTAAATCATGTCTGCGTGTATTGGAAGGGGGTGTTGTCAAACTTGCTGAGATTCGCTTCGAGGAGGGGAACAAAGAGAAGAAAAAATGTCAAAGAGAAAAAAAAATGAAACCAGCAATCAACGAACCAGGACGGATCAAATTGTTGGAGTCCATCCCAGCTCTAAAGCAATCAGTTTTTTCTCTAAGCTAAATGGCTCTCTTTATTCCCAGTGCTCACCCACATCTCCCAAAGTGCAGGTTGCTGCATTGTGAATGGTGTGGCTTCATCCTGCTTTAAACTGAGAGTTATCCATTAGGAGTATGAGTATTTTCACATTCAGCTCTCATCTCAGTGTAGAGAAAGAGGACCCTGCAGAAGCAAATCCCAGCTTAACAGCGTTGGAAGTATTTCTTCCAACCGAGGGTAGACGTGGCATTGAGGAACATGATTTAGAGGATATGGGCGATAAATTGATGGTTGGACAAGATGATCTTAATGGCCTTTTCCAACTGTAATGGTTCTATGATTCTATGGTTCTCTTGATCTTTCTGCTACACAGAAAGACCAATCTACCAGGCTCCTTGTCAGCACATCCCAGCCTTGTGCCCGCAGCTGGTGACCTCAAGTCATACCTGTGTGTAAATGTGTACCTGGCAAACGAGATATCAAATTCATCTGAACGTGACTGCTACTTATCAAAACTTACAGTATCATAAACATTATTTAATCCCTAACAAAATAGCTTACAAATCAATGATCTTTTTTTTGTGTGAAAATTTGGGAAGTGAAGTAATTAGGCCAAGAGCATAAACTCCATCTCAGAAATCTCCCTCAGGTGTTTCACAAGAGTTGAAATCTGTGTACACTGTTATCACTTCTCCAATGTAAATACTAAGAATAGTATGTCTGATGCAAGACATGAACTACCATTGCATAGAGATACATCTCAGTCATCTAAAATTAGTCACCTGCTCTATACAAAGTCCTCCATAATCTCCCTTTATCAATGGAAACAAACACTTCCAGAAAGTGATTTATCACGTTTCTAACGAGATAGATTAGTTTAGCTAAGTTTAGCTGAAGGCCGGGTGTTTAGATGGTCTGTCTGAGACTAGGACTCAATGGCTAAATGTCCAAAATTAGATGAGGTGAGTTCCTTCTCTTCAGATGTGAAGAGCTCTCTTGACAGTTTAGGTGTGAAATGAGTGTCATCTAAAGAACTAGAAGTCTCAGCAGGAATGAAAACAGACCAAGCCCCAGTCACTCCTAGAATAAGTGAGTCAATAGGGAAAAAGTCAGAATAAGAGAAAGCAATGCAGAAGGCAACCCTGGCCTCAAATTCTTAAGCATACCAATGTCTCTCAGAAAAGCATATTCTCTTGGGGCCAGGACCATAGCATAGACAGAAGAGACAGTGTTTTCTTCTCAGGCATGAGAAAGCCTAAGGGACTTGCAGACTGAGGGAGCAAAGAAACATATCTTCTGATACAGGGAAATAGATCAGCCCAGCAGACATTTCTAGGAAAGTCAGCAGGACTGATTGGTTTTCCCAAGTTCAGAAGTCTCCAATAAATAGTGTAACTTCACAGAGCTCTCCAGTAAATAGTATAAAATTAACTCCTACGGAATGGAAGGAAATGCTGTCACGCAAGTCACAAGAGAGGAGAGAGGAACACACTTGATGACCCATCAAAGGCGATCCGAAATCACGGACTGAGCATTACCCCACTTTGAACTTTAGAAAAAAGTCATGCTGGTCGAGAGGAAAAAAAAAATGAGGCTTCCATCCCCATTCATGAACACCCACTCCTCAATACCTCATCTCTAATTCTGGCATCGAAGAACAATTTAAATTCCCTTCAGGAGCCCTACGGAAAATAATAACCCCGATATGAAAATTGACACTTGAGCTGCTGTCACCGCAGTTCAAAAAAGACCCCGAAAAATGTAATTCCTGGAATAGCTGCTAAAATCTGATAAAATTTTGTGTGGGCCCAGTAACCTTACACTGGACATTTGTGGCTACTTCCTAGAGAAACAAGAGAAAGCAAAGAAAATTCCTCGTCGACAAATAGCACATGTAATACTACAATTGGCTACATTCCTAATAGGCTCTCCCTGCCAGCGATACAGAGCCCGTAACCTTAGAAGAGAGGTGTGATTGCTGTCTTGCACTGAGCTTGCAGCACAGGTAGACCTGGCTCAGGTGTAGCTGTCTTCACAGGTAAAGCAAAGGAGTGCAGGAGTCACATAACTGGAGAAGGAGATTAAGAAATCAGGCCTGTGGGAATACAGCTGATGCCCACACGGCGGCTTAGCTTTCCTCAGCCTCCAGAACCACACAATAGTGACCACACATAAGCGTTTCTCTGTAAACCTGAGTGCAGTGCTTGAGTTCAGCTCCTTCAGGATGCTTGGGCTGACACCTAAGACCAGCACTTAGGATTCCCCATAGTACTACATGGACTGAAAAGTGGCCAAGACTCAAATCCTGAGCAGAAATCTTTCCTTGCAGTGCTTATTTCATGTAAGAATGCAGGCATATACCCTTCACCATTCTTTTTATACTCAGTCACAATATCTGCGAATGCCACAGTCCCTCACGCAGTTCTGGCTGTAGGAGAAAAAGTAAAAGGAGTAAAAATGATTGCAAAAAAACTAATTCTACTCACAGAATTACAGAATTGCAGAGGTTGGAAGGGACCTCAAGAGATCATCAAATCTAACCCCCCTGCTAAGCAGATACCCTACAATGGGTCACACAGGTCAGCATCCAGAGGGTCTTGAATATCTCCGTATATGAAGACTCCACAACGTCTCTGGGCAACCTGTTCCAGTGCTCCACCACCCTTACCATAAAGAAGATCTTTAGCATGTTAGTGCAGAACTTCCTGTGTTCAAGTTTTAGGCCATTACCTTTGTTCTGTCTATACACACCACCAAGAGCCTGCCTCCCACATCCCTTCTGATATTTATAAACATGTTTCAGATCCCTTCCGTCTTCTTTTCCCCAGGCTGAACAGACCCAGGTTATTCAGCCATTCCTTATACAGGAGATGCTCCAGGCTCTTAATCATCTTTGTGGCCCTCCGCTGGGTGCCTTCCAGGAGACCTGTCTTTTTTGAACTGGAGAACCCAGAATTGGACACAGTAGTCTAAATGTGGCTTTACCAAGGCAGAGTAGATGGGAAGGATCACCTCCCTCGACCTGCTGGCCACGCTCTTTATAATGCATCCAGGATTCCATTGGCCTTCTTGGCTACAGGGGCACCCTGCTGGCTCATGGCCAACCTGTTGTCCACCAGGACCCCCAGGTCCTTCTCTGCAGAGCTCCTCCCCAGCAGGTCTCTAACCTGCACTGGTGTATGCAGTTATTCCTCCCCAGGTGCAAGACTCTACACTTGTTCTTGTTAAACCTCATCAGATTCCTCCCTGCCCAGCTTTCCAGAGGAATACATCCTCCACAACAAGATCATAGCCTAATTTTTCGTCTGCCTATACATGTTTGATTCTGAAAACAGTAAATATTTGTAGCATCTTTAACCTCTTTATTTTACAAGAACATCTAGACAGTTCATCAACGGTTTGCTGAAGAGTTATAAGAACTAAAGCAAATGAATCATTAAGGCAATGGGATTACTGTCTGTGCGTGCTCTGGCTACACAGGGGGATGCATGGTTTTCCCACGTAGGGGTGGTGAGCCATCTCTATGTTTGACGTGAGTCATATGAAGGCATGTCTGCAAATTCCATCCCAGTGATTCCTGGGAGCTAAGAGAGAGATTCAAGGAAAGGCAGTATAAATTTGGGAAGCAAAATATTTCCTGGGATGGCTCAAAAGACCTGCTACTTTCAACAGTAGCTGTGGATGAGGGGAAGCTCTGATAAAGACCTGGTGAGAGTTTTGAGTCACTGTAAACTGAAAGGCCTGAATGCAGCTGGGAAAAGAGGCTGGAAAGTCTTGATTATACTCTTCTGGGAATAAACCCCACCCAGAGGGAAGCAGGATGGAAAACACCAGCTGTGGCAGATGTGTCTGATGTGAGAGGGAGCCAGATTAGGTAAAGCTCCGCTATGACTGGTGTGGAAGTATCCTCTGCTACCAGGAATAAGGCTGGTAGCATCACCTCTTCCTTTGCTTTTGAAGCTCTAGCTATATATAGATACCCTGGTTGGAGGATGTGAATGTTGAAATGGAAGGGATGTTTTTCAGCACAAGATTAAATGAGTCTCACCTCACATTAAATGTTTGCATTTATAAATTAAATTTTATACCACCAGCTCCCTTCCTGTTCCCTTTATATCCAGTGGAGAGACATGAGGTTCAGAGCATAATTTCTCAGACTGCAGGATTCTGCCCAAAGATGAGATACATTTTGTGCTAGACTCCACTACTGACATTGCCTTTAGAGGGAACTTGAAGTCATAAGCTCAGACGCAGAAGTCAGATGAATCCTACCCATAACTGCAGGTGTGCAATACCAGGTTTGGTGTTGCTGAGCCTGTAAGGCTACTGGCTCTGTGTGGGACTTCAAAGGCTGTCTATCTGTCCTCCTGCCAACCCATTCGAGATCTAATAAAACCGCAGCCTTTCTATCAATGAAGATGTGTGTACACTATACTGTCATCTTTTCTAACCCTCTATTAAACGAAGATATTACTGACCTTTTGATTCAAGAGGAGGGGAGAGACAATTGCCTATTAGAATATCTGGCATCCAGCATGCCTATTCAGTTCTTCTGAAAAACAGGCTCAGGATGAGTCTGTTTCTGAAGCTCAATGGACCACATTATGAATGGGGAGTTACTGCAGTGCTGCACTCAAAAAAATCCTTTTCTTTTCTTCTGGCAGAAGCACAGCCCCATTTATCCCCCCAATAGAGGAACACTAATCGCCACAGACAATATCTTGTTTAATCACAGACCAAGAATTTGTGACGTCTGATTTCTCCTACCTCCTTGCTTCCTCCTCAGCATTATTTAATGTTTCCTTCAATAAAACATATTGGCATGGTATCCCGCGTTGCACTACAGGCTTCTGTCCCAAATACAGTCAAAAGCAAGTTTCAAGGCTAAACAAGGTTAAAATTAGGACAGTCCTCAAGGGCATCAGCAAAGCACATGTTTACATGCTCAATGAAACCGGCTACAATGATTTTCTTTCCATCAAGGACAGTTTCCAGCTATGGGCTGTCATGATTTTCTCTAAAATAATTATCATCACATCTCAAAAGACACTTGCAGCTGTAGGCATTCTCACCCTCCCTAATTACACAGCTAATAAGGGAAGCAGAGAGAACGTCAGAGTGAAGTGAAGGCCAACAGCAAATCCAAACACCTTGGATCCACCACTCAGTAAGTGAGCTGGCCAGAAACCTTCTGGATCTTGCCAAAGAGGAATGAGGCTATGGAATGAGCTTCCCACGGACTGCTAATGTGGGAGTAAAACCGTCTGCTTCCAAAAGGACACTGTGCTCGTACCTTCCTCAAAACACACAGTATCATCACAACAGGCTGAGAAGTTATTTGGGAAGCACTTAAACTTCAATACCCAGGAAGTGACTGCTGCAGGAGGGCAGAAACCAAGTCCTGGGGACACAAGTCCAAGCCATGCCAATGAGGGACTTCAAATTCATTCTTCAGCGTCACAGGCTATTAACCTGACCCCGCTCTCCAAATTGGAGGGGACATGACTCATTCTCTCTCTTCAGCCACTTCATCTTGTACTGCAGAAGTGTTTCCCATTGAAAACTTCAGAGAGACTGGAACATTTCAAGGAGGAAAAACCTTCTGCTTTTTGACATTTAAATGAAATCAAATGAGAAACTTCACCAGCAGTTCCTGTCAAGCTGTCATGTATAAGCACAAACGCAAAGCCAAAATCAGCACTAAATCTCATTATGTTTTGAGAGTATTCAAGTTGGTTCATTTTATAACTGCGAAGGAAAAAATATTTTATTCCTAAGAGTTCAGAGTGCCTTTTTTTTTGTTGTTGCTCTCATCATTTTTGTTTTTTTCTTCTGTCTATAGACCCTGAATGTTAGTAACTACTAATCTTTAAAAGCATTTTTCGATTCCTCAGTCCTACTTGCATAGGGTTTGGCTGCAGAGATCATATACAGAGTTTCAAGGAAGCGATGTCAAATACAACAGTATAAAGGCAACAGGGCCAACACAATGAGAAGGTGTTACAAAGAAAGAAGAAAATGGAATGCCCACCCATCTCCAAGGATGTAGGCTCACAGGAAAAACTCCACAAAGGAGTGATCTCCAACAAGAGACCCTTATTCAGTGGCAGTCAGCCCTTAAATGAGGTTTAAGAGGAGTGGAGCCTGGATCCACCCCCTTTGGGTCACGCAGGTGAATTGCCTTCACCTGTGCTCCCAGGGCTGACCAGGTCTTTTCTCTAGGTGCTCAATCAGTGGGTCAGACTGTGACTCAGCAGTTGCCATACAAACAGGAAGTAACAGAAATATTCTGAGATTACCCTGTCTGGGAGACTGACCTGTACTTTCTGGTGTCATAGAATCATAGAATGGCTTAGGTTGGAAGAAGGGATCATAAAGATCATCTAGTTCCAACCCCCGTGCCATGAGCTGGCTGCCAACCACTGGATAAGATTGCCCAGGGCTCCATCCAACCAGGCCTTGGGCACCTCCAGGGATGGGGCATCCACAGCTTCTCTGGGCAACAGTGCCAGGGCCTCACTGCCCTCATGTCCTTCTGGATCACCGCACATGAGCCATTCACAGCTTGATCATTTATCCTAAATTTGATTCCCTCGTTCCCAGAGTATTGAGTCTCTGTTGCCTGCTCCAGTATTGGTGTTTCTCTTGCTTCTGAAACCTTAACGTTTATGTTGAAAAAAGTCATTAAGAACCATGACCTTTCTGTTCACTAACAAAGATGGCCACAGTGAGAATGACAGACCTCAAACATTCCACCAGAAACCATGTCACTCTCATTCAAGGCACGAGTTGGAAAGGATGACACCAAGTTTCTCCTGCTGCTCTCTTTATTTGGGGTGCTGAACGGACAATGATCTTTGGAGCAGGCATAGGATGTCCAGCTGGAAGTGATGCCTGAATTCATAGTATGCAGAATCACTCATTCTTGCCTGTCAGATAACACTCCATGACAGCTGAAGGCCACAGTGAAATATATGATATAGATTTCTAGGGTGCAGGTAAGGGAACAAACCATATTACATTACCATTTTGCTATGTATATCAATACACCCCTAAGGCTGTGGAGAAAAAAGAGAAAAGCCTTAAGTTCCCTTTAAGCATCATTTCCTACATATACAAGTAACACGACCTCTGTAATTATATCACCAAGCTAGCTGAAGACAGAAAAAGAGAAAAAAATAAGGGCAAAGATTTACAGCTCTTCCAAAAGATGGAATTGAAATATGTAAAATAGGGCAGTGCTGATTGCCAGAATGCTAGAGGTTTTCCGTTCCTTCCATCGTGCTGCATTGTGAGTGGTGTTTAGAGGGGGGGTAGTGGGGAAGCATTGGAATCTTGGGGTTTTTATTTCACCATGAAACTTTAGCACAAGAAATTTTAATTGTGGATCCTTGTGGACAAGACCTTGAAATCTTACCCAGCCAGAGCTTTCTGGTCCCGGAGTGTTCTTGGAACTGGTTGTGGCTCCCAGTCACTTGGTTGCTTTATCCAAGTTTGTTCTCTCCATCTTTCAGTGGGATGGGAAATGGGTTAGAGGGTTAACTGTTTGTTAGCAGTCCTGGACACAAGGGCTCGGTGTGAGGCAGTTTCATAGCTAGTAGGGCAGTCAGTGTGCTTATATCAGTTTTGGAGGATATTGCTGTGGGACTGTTCCTTTTTTCTTGCTTTGGAAAGTGATAGTCCTTTAAAGCAGTTGGCACCTAATCAAGAAACTTTGGAGAAGGAACATGAGAGCAGCCTCTCTGAGTAACTGATTGTGGCTACTGGTTGACTGCATCAGTGTTTGCGATAGAGTGAAATACTATATGTTGGATGCCCTCAACGTTATCAGGGTATTTAATCATGAACTGGGCACTTCTGTGATGTATTTATGTGTATTACCATCGGAGGGTCACATGGGTGACACACTGAGATAATGGAAAGAGAGAAAACTTGGAACTTAAGGAAATATATCCTCTTGTTCAACTTTTAAATTTACTGAACTTCTTGGGAAATATCAGTAGTCAACTAATGCACTTCTGGATGATGAATCTGCTTTTTAGAGTGTGAATATTTTGATTCAGGTCCTCAGTGGGTATAAGTTGGAGGTACCCTCATGACATTGATATAGACCAGATGAGAATTTGGCTTAGCTGCACTGAAAGGTGGGTCAGGAATCCACATGAGAAATCCATATGAGCTCAGATTATTTGGAGACTTCGATTTCCCAAGCCTAAATATACTATAAAAACAGCCCCTCCTGCAGAATTGTCCTGTTTCCAGATCTCCCAGAAAACCTGCACTTGTAAAGGTTTTGAGAAGTCAGAAATCAAAAGGTGATTTAGTTAAGCCTTTAGCAAAATCTTGTTTTTGTTCTGTGGTGGTTTGCTAAAGGATTCTTGAAGCAATACTGACATTTCCCCATTGTTTTCACTTCCCAGGTCTCAATATAGATTATTTTTTCTTCTTTTCTAAATTTTCAGGTATTCCTCCCCTTCATTTCTTTAAAACAAACATGGAGATTAATTTCACCTTTTAAAATTGTTTTTGCAGCAAAATCTCAATAAATCCAAATTTCAGGAAGCTAAATACCTTGATAACTACTTGCAGAACATTTTAATAATAATACTAACTAGGTTATAACATTTTTATTAAAATAACTTTCACCTGCAATCCCTTAAACACCTTCCTTCTGCCAATAGCTACACTTCCTTGCTATGAAATCAACTTGACAACTGGGATAAGAATCCTCCATTCAAGCTGCCACCAAGGAGGAAGACAAAAAGCAGATGGCAGATTTCATAACCTTGCTAATCCCCTCACACATATCAGACATAGGCTGACATTCATCTGCCCTATTTTTATACAACTAAAAGTTAGACATGTGAATCTGAACTAGTCAGCCTCAGCCAATGTAACAGTTGGTACAAGAGAAACCGTGGCATGAAACAGGTTTAGAATTTTGTGTGACTCACCCTCCAAGGCTGCACATTCAGTGGAGAGAAATGTGCAGGTCCAGTGTGAATAAATCCCAGTATGGAGAGATATGAAAAAGAAGGAAAAGAAAGTGTAAACCCAAACACGGGACGTTTATCATCTTCTGTTCCTCCATTCCAAAACCCCCAATAAAAGCAAAGATTCCAACTTCACCTCTTTTCTCGTAACAGAGCAGAAGGGAGCCAATATCACAATTTAATTGCACTTCATATACAAGAGCAGTACATGGTCCTGCATAATACTCACACGATCCTCTCCCCAGTGAAGATTTCCCCTTGAGTGGGTCAAGTCTTTCTGATACATCAAAAGCTACCACAGTAAGATGTATTGTCCAGATGTTTCCATCTTCCTTCCTGACTCAGAAGTCTTACCATTGTCCATCTGATGTCTGCAGGGTACAACGCCCTTGGAGGACTTGGTCCAGAGGATGTGCTCACACATTGATCAGTATCTGAAGTTTTGCAGAAAAGATCGCTGCCTTCTAGAAGGTGAGCAGAGGAAGTGAAGGGGAAGTGATCCTAATATATCAAACTGTAGACTTTGAGTCTGTCACTGGAAAAGCAAGAGAGCTGGTTTCAGCTCCCAAACCAACATGGAAGATTAAAAAGTGCAGTCCAAGCACAAGGATCAAAAGAGAGAAAAGAAATCATTTCTCTGTCAGGTGTAGCCATGCAGGGAAAAGAAGGAAAGGTTTACCTGGAGCAGGAAAAATGAGGCCGAAGCTGTAACCCAATGTTCAGAGGATTCACCTGAAAATATGCATCAGGGATTTGTCTTCCTTTGGCTACTGTGGCAAACAGTCCATCAGAGTCAGCTCATCGTGCTTATGTCGTATGTCCAAAAATAGACAGATTTAGGACAGAGAAAAGTTCTGACAGATATCAACCAAAGCTGATACGTCTTCCTTCAGCCATGTTTTCTGTCTATCTAACTGTCCGTCTGCCTGTAAGATGCTGAATCATTAGTTTTTCATGGAAAGTAACTTTTTCTTCTCTCTTGAAACTTGCAGTCTCTGTTGAACACCAAAAAAAAAAGGGAAATCATGGAAAATGTAGCTGTAGTATGAGGCACCGCTGTGCCAGATTCTCACTTGGCCTGAATCAGAATACCTCTGCTGACCTCGACAATAACTTAACTTGAGGGCAAGCAAAGAACTTGGTGCTCAGTCATTGAGTGACTGTGGCTAATCTGCTGAACAGATCGGACGAGACCAACCAGACGCCTCACAAAATCACAGTGCCCCATGGCCAATGCCTTACTGTCAATCAGTGGCACCACAATTTAAGTGGAAGTTTGTATTATTATTGTTGTTGTTGTTGTTATTTTTGAAGGCTTTGGCTGTTTTCCATGAGCCTTTGCCAGGTTGCTCAATACCGTCGCTGGCATCAGACTGAAGTTATTAAGCTTTTTCCAATATGAACATGAGTTAGAAATTTAGCTCATTTCTGAACACAAAATCCCACTCATTTTAAGGTACCTGGTTTTCAGCAGAGACAGCTTAGCACTCATTAATGAGAACTGTGCATCTGATCAATACCGCATATTTATGGCCCAAATCTGTGTTTCACAATGCTACTGCATCACACAGATGAAGCTGGTGCAGCTTTGCCTTCTCTCAGTCCTCAGTGGCTGTTTGTGAAGGTACCCGTAAGCCCTCCAGATCTTCATTAGTTTAATCTAAGAGAAAGTTTATCTTCATCCATCTATGATTTTCCATACCCAGACGTTATTTCCAATAGAGGGGGGAAATGGGATCCATAGGTATAGCTAAGCACCTTCAAGGCACCTTAGCAATGCTGTTGCTCTTTGATACATCCAATAAAACTCAATGTCACTCCTTATCCCTACCCAGTCTCGCCATGCTTTCACACCTCCCCAGGAGGACTGCTGGCTCTGCAGGAGAGCAATGACGTACAGACTGTTCAGGAAAGTACCAGTAAGCACTACACTTCAGACCTGCCATTTTCCTGCTCTTTGCTTCCTAATGAAATATTTAATCTTCTGGAGTTTGATAGGAGTTGAATTTAGGGTAGAGGGGCAGGCAAGGAGGCAGTGGAATTGTATTGCTTTCCCTGTTGTTGCTCCTTATCTTTTTTCCTGTGTTGTTACAGTTCTGAAAGACAAAGGAAGAAGAGACAGCGAGCAAGCAGTGAGAAGGAAAGGAAGGGAAAGAAGATAAATATTTCTGTACTGATGTTGATCAACTGACATACAGATAAAAGAGAGAGAAAGAGAGAGGAGAGCATTAACAAACCCCTATTTAAGTCCTCACAAGTGAAAATGTGTTGGCTCCTTCTAAATCCCTGCGGAGATTTTGAGATGTTGAAGCCAGCAGACACTCTGTGATAATCTAACCTGACCTTTCTTAACTCAGTCTAGAAACTTTACCCAGTGATTCCTGGAATGGAAGGAATTATCCCCACTA
>JANHGO010000111.1:0-44425 GCA_024606505.1 Aquila spilogaster
CTAGCCAAAATTGTCTTCCTTCTTTAAAGTGAAATTATGACCTAATAAGCTCTCATTAAAGAACTTCCCATCTTCATTCACATTTTTCTGATAAAAATTTCCCTCCAAATTAATTCTACTCATAATTTTCCCCCAGCTTTGGGAAATAAGTCTTTCTAAAGCACCAAATGTATATGCGTATGTGTCTATAGATATATGGAATTACGTGGGACTATTCTCTCTTTTCCCATATTAAAGATAATCAGGTCATGATCATGAGTCCCTGGGCAACCACTAACTTCCAGCTTGGTGATTAATTCATCTTTATCCATCATAACGAGATCCAAAATAAATTACTTCATGTTGGGGGCAATACCTTCCCTGTTAGAAAATTACTGTCTCTAATGTGCAATAACACTAATGATGTTTGACTCCTGGCTGCCCCAGGTCTCTGGCATATGCATGTACAGCACTGGGATTTGTCTTTATGTGCCTCGTGAAGTGGTGAGGATGTATCTGATCATCCTCGTGCCTGAAAGGCCTGTGGGAAATTCCAACCAGTCCTCCACTATGGGGGATATTAAGGCCAAAGAGGGAGAGAAGGCAAAGGCTTTTCCTAGGTATGCTCCCATGAGGCATTCCTTCGGGACTTCAGAGGGGTTCCATGTCCCTTTAGGATGTGAAGTTTGTCGAAGTGAGATCCCATCTGATTCTTCCCAGAGCTTTGCCTGGATTTTCCAAGGCTCTGGTCCGTAGTTTTCTGCCACTGATAGCCACAATAGAGGTGATACCCTGTCTGTGGGGTGCCTGATAGTGGGATTGCTGAGGAATTCCACCAGTAGGAGAGCTGCTGTTGGGGAAGGACCAGCTAAGCAGCACCAGAGACCTCCAAGGTCAGGCACCAATACCATTTGAGAAATAAGTGGCAGCATCCCTTCCTGGGGAAGAATGGGCAACTCCTAGGAAAGAAAAGAAAGGCACTGACACAGGCTGCCTAGGGAAGTGATGAAGTCACTGTCCCTGGAGGTGTTCCAGAACAGTGGGGATGTGGCTCTGAGGGATGTGGTCAGTGGGCATGGTGGGGGTGGGTTGGGGTTGGACTTGGGGATCTTACTGGTCTTTTCCTACCTTAATGATCCTATGAAAAGCCAGTGTCCTCTATATATATCTGGTCCTACAACAAGCCAATGGGAATTGTATATTGTCTTTAGAGGAACTGAAGACCCAGTCCTAGTAGTGACAGAGGAGAAGGCCCATGTCCCAAGAGATATTCCACTGTCATTCCCAAGTGTGTCAGAAAAGCCATGGAGACAATGAAGGAGTTGAAGTGTCCATTAATGGGCACGTGGCAATAGCTGGCTGTTCTTATGTGGACATCACATTTGTCCTAAGTCAAGAGGCATGAACAATTCACATCACAGTTATATCTCTTTGGGGGTGAGGGGCAAGTCAAGCTGCTTATCATATAGCTCTGCCCTCTCTTTGGTCTCCTTTGCCATGAAGAAAGCACTGAGGAGACCACAAAAAATCACTTTGCAGTTGTTACTTAGAGCAGGATCAGGATCTCCAAGTAATTTGCCCCTGATAAAGTACAGGTCTACCCACTGAACACACCCAGAGGCTCCATAACACATGAATGCTGGCTGCAGCATTGCTGAATGAGCTGCCTCTGAGGGGCAGGCAGGGAGACTGGGGACACGAGGAAGGAGCTGAGGCAGCAGTGGTACTGCAATCTGATCCCTGGCGTGGAGTGCCCACTCCTATCAGTTTCAGTCCTGCCTGTGACAGATCAATCTGAAGCCTTTATCTGTTGCTCATTTAATAAATCCCCTTCCTCTGGTTTTTCATCTTCCAAGGAGGTTTGCACACAAAAGGCACCAGCCCTGTGTTCGCTCTGTGAGATTACCAGTGTGAACACAATGACTGATCTCTGGCAGGGATGCTCATACATTACATTTTGCAGGGGACATATTGGCAGGGCTGGCTAAGCACCAGGTGTGAGAGCAATCAAAAAGTCCTGCTAGCTAGGGCAAAGAAGACAGAAGACAGTGCTAGGAATGCTCTGAACAAAAACATGAAGGCTTGGTACAAAGTCCTCTGCATGCAACTGAGAGCTCAGAGGTGGGAAATCTTCATCTGGTGGCCTTCCATCCAGCATTTCCTATAGGTGTTGGCCCTTTGTCAGCTGGTCCATCCCACATTCTCTTCTCTGCCCTGCCTTTCTCTGCCATGATGCTGCCACACTTGCTGAATTCCCTTGACTATTGTAACCGTTCCCATGGTTCCCTCTGGGATTCTTCCTTTTGACACGCTTCTTCTGATGGAGTCTGAGGACAGTGACTACAAGGAACTATGCCATAGTCCAGAGTGGGATGGTTGGGCTTTGTTTGGGTCTCTCTGCACGAAAAATCTTGGCATGCTATTCTCAAGGCAATGAGAGCCGTTAGGAGCCTATGTAAACTTTAAGGAGGAATTCCGGTGGAGAAAAGGGAAGAGCAGTTAAAGCACTTGCAATGCATTAACTAAGTCTTCCATTTCAACAGCATCTCTTACCTACTTTTCTTTAGCAATAGAAAACCTTAATAGAGAAAGGTCCCTTGTCTGAGAGCCTCTTTGACGTTATTAAGGAAAGTAATAACTGCTTTCTGAGGTGGGGGAATAAATCAATTGAATGATACTAGGTTAAGGTGCTGTCATTGCTGGAATTTGATTCTTTCTGCAAGGAAAAACAAGGCTCAAAATACATTAACATGGCCAAAAAGAGCAGCAAAACAGAAAATATGCCTCTGGTGAGAATTCATATTGCAAGTCGTTGTTGGAGGAGAATACGGCCTCAGTACCTACAACAACCCATTCTTCTGAGACCTGCCAGACGTACACCGCCCATGAAGTTGCTTAACGCTTTCAACAGCCTCATTAGTTGACTATATGCAGTAATACTGAATTCATTATTTCTGGCAAGGTTTCTCAGGGAGCTGTTTGAGGGAGGGATAGATTCCAGGATGTCCAGGTTTTCTCCAACAATTCACCTTTCCTTATGGCATGCCACACTCTGTCATTGGTTTCCAGTTCTGAGTTTCTTAGTTTTCCCGCTGTGATCTTAGAGGAGAGCTCTGTTAGACTTTTGGCAGCTCAGATCTTCACACTTTCTGCCTTCCCCAGGAAAATTCTGGTCTTGTCTTGAGTGGTTACTATGCGTCTGCAAAGGGATGGAAGTTGGCCAAACCTATATGGAGCCAAGAAATGCTGCACGTAGGACAATACGGTGGGTATTATTCACCCTGAAGAGTGAAGACCCCAAATATTAAGGTACACTATAATTCAGTTTGTCATAAGCCCTTTCCTCACCTTATCTGTGTACTTGCATGAGGATTTAGCTAGCCTGGAGTACTCCTCCAAAGCAGGGGATGAAATGTCCAGCACCCTTAAAGCCAGAGGTGGCCTGGACAAAGCTTTCTCTTATCAAGCCTGCCCAGTGCTGACCATACCATGAAGGACACTCACTATAGTCAAATTAAAGCCTGCTTGCTTAACAGACCGTGTTCGCAGCAGGTGCTTCCACGACTTGCAGTGTAAGGATACAAGCTCAGATTCCTCTAAGCACCTAAATCTCCCCTCTTTAAGTTTAAAACCATTCCACCCTGTTACGAGCCCCGGTAAAACAGTCTGTCTCCATCTTTCCTATGAGATTCTGTATCCCATTCTACCTCTAACCTTTGCAGGTGGGTTTGAAAGATGTTCACTGCAGGAAGAGACAGAGGCTGTGTGCGTTTCAAGGTGAGGTCTTCTGGGGCCAAGCGTCAGCCCTGAAGCATCTCTGAGTTTCAGGACCTCTTTCAGGGAAAGGATCTGCCTGCTGCAACAGGCAGGAGTGAGAGCAGCCCTTCCCGAAGGGTTAAGCTGAGCTGTTCAGAAGATGAGTTAAGTTACTTCACATCATCTAAGCCTCTCTAATGAAACCTCCTCTTCCCGTTTGGAGGTAATCTTCCTTTGATCAAACCCTCTTCTCTTCTGATGAGAACACAGTGCAGTAATCAAGAAGCTAATCTGAGCCAGAGCAGCCTCGCAGACCCCACATAACCCAGAGCATTGTACTGCCAGCACTGTTTCCTCTCCTTCCCTCTCCTCCCTGATCTGTGCCAGGCATCTGCACATTGCTCCCACCCCACACTCCTGAACGAACCTTTCCTTGAGCCCTGCAGGAACCCGATCAGCATTGCGCTCCTCTGTGTCCGCAGAGGAAGAAATGGGGACCCCCAAGCCAGCTAGCTCAGGGACATAGATCTTCCCACAGATTTCCCTTGCAGTGAACTCTCTCCAAAGACCAAGAGGACTTTTAAACTCCAAATCCAGGTTTTACGAGAATATAAACTTGAATAACTGTGTTCCTGAAAGAGGAGGAACTCTGAGCTGCTAGGCCAGATGGAATAGAAATAAAATAGCTCATAAACAACTCATTCCCTTCCCAGTGTGTCCCTGTGGATGGATCTTTACTTCTGACTTGGTTATATCTAGCTCAGCGGCTTTCTGAGTTGCAACAAACTCTTACTGAGTCCCCAGGACATCTTTTGCTTTCTGTCACCTCACCAAAACACATATTCCAGCTGGGAAAAGCATCGTCCCACCACATGGAAGACCTAATTGTGCTGTATCAGGAAAATGACTTGGAAATGACAAGTCCCACCATGACTGTAGGGTGATATATCTTACAGGCCCCAGCTGGGGTAAGGGAGCTCTTGTTTTTCATCCATGTCTCAAAGAGAGGGCATAGCTGATTTTGTCTTTGGGAATTTACCAGGAGGCTCTGCTTCTGACTTACTTCTTGTGCTCACTGGGATTGCTGGATTACATCCAGAGATGATGCATATGCCACAGGGATTTATCCACGTTCTCCCCGAACGGTAGACTTTTCCTCTTAGCAAGTCAGAGCATCTCACAAACACTAAGCAACACTTAAGAGGATGAATGTGCTGCTCTTCTCCCAGCATGAAACGTGCACACTTGTTAAACCACATGCTCTCATCCATGGGTATGTGCTTACCGTATCAGAGTTGGAGATGTGGGGCTGAGGTGCTTGTTAATGCAAATTCATGCCTGAACATCCAAGAAGAAGCACAGGAGACAGTACCCAAGTAGCTGAGTCCCTGAAATGTTCTTTGCACCAAGAGAATGTGCCTGGTCAATGTTATGCTCTGCACAGCAAGGAGATTGAATCATAGAATGATACAACGGTTTGAGTTTGTAGGGCCCCCAAAGGTCATCTGCTCCAACCCTCCTGCAATACACAGGGACACAGCTCATCCGGTGCTCAGAGCCCTGTCCAGCCTGACCTTGGGTGTCTGCAGGGATCGGGCATCCACCACTCCTCTGGGCAACCTGTGCCAGTGCCTCACTGGACTGGGAATCCTCAGTTTGGCAGTCCTGATGATCACATGTGCAAATCAGGGCTTTCAGCAGCATCTACCTGATCCCATATCCTGCACCTGGCAAGCCAGGCTGTCATCATGCATTGCCTAGATCATGAGGAACAGAAAGCAGAGCTGCACAGGGGATCCAGGAAGCAAGGCAAAGGGTTTGCAACCCATGCAATGGGCACCAGGCTGGGTGGGGATGGCTGTGCTGTTGCACAACAGGACACCAATTCTTTAATAGTTGTTTCAAAGCATGCTGGGCTCAGAGGAAGCCACTGACTCATTCCATTCTGTCTTTTAACTGAGACTCTCTGAGAGAAAGTAAAAAAGAGAGATGATCTTTGGTATGTTCCTGGGGAGGATATTTCCTGCTTTAAATCAGGAGGAAAAGTCAGAGCAAGATTCACTGGCTGTAACATGGAGCTTGAAGGAATGAGTTGAACACAAGGAGCAAATTTGTAACAGTG
Source organism: Aquila spilogaster (assembly GCA_024606505.1). Taxonomy (NCBI): domain Eukaryota; kingdom Metazoa; phylum Chordata; class Aves; order Accipitriformes; family Accipitridae; genus Aquila; species Aquila spilogaster. Next base: position 5,858 of record JANHGO010000111.1, read on the forward strand.
AAGGGGGTTGACCATTTGGTACTGGTTGCCAACAGGCACATTGAGTTTCCCATTGATTGGCATTCGTAAATCAAGGTTGCACATCTCAGAAAAGGCTGCTGGGTGAGAGCTGGGTGCTGCATCAGTGAGTGGGCTTCTCTGGCCTGTGTTCAGCGAGGGGTCAGGCTGATGGCTATAATGGCCCCTCCTAAGTCTGAATCCTCAGCACAGAAAGTCCTTCACAAGCATGAAGGTGTGCAGTCAGAGCTGAGCAGAGCTGGTACTCTTCTGCTTGCCAAGGGTAAATAGTGCTTCCTAGGCATGGGTCCACATGCACTTTAATCTGACATAGGCGTGCACTTCTGGATGTCTGCCATCCTCCCATGTAGGTCCTACCTTCACCCTCCATGCAGCACACACGTTCATTTGGCTCAGGCAGGAACCTGAGCAGGGAACAGATCTGGATGAAAACTAACCCAGCAGCGAGAAGCCCTTTATCTCAAAGGGCAGCATGGGGCCTCTGAGCGTTGGGGGATACAGGGATAGTTACTCTCTAAACAAATGACCAGAATCATGGGTTACTGCTGGCTTTCTCTGCCTGGATGGAGGGAGCAGGCTAATAACTCCATGGCTCAGCACATGTTCCCACAGGACAGAATGGCTCTCCGCTGTGCAGGATGGCAGTGTGATAGAGCATCAGTGCATTGCTCAGGATCCATGCCTGCAGCATGTGATTAAAGTGGAGATGGGGCACACAAATCAAAGGTGTTCTTCTGGAGTGGAAGAGCAAGAACTGGATTAAAATTGCAGCTGCAGCCCAGAGGGACATCAGCTTTCCTCCATTGGAGAGTATAACCTCATTGTTCCTCTATTCCTCACATACTGTCCCTTACATACATATCCCTCACTTACTATTCCTTACACACTCTATTCCATACATACATGCGGGACAGCATCCTGATGTGCCATGGATCTGACTGATGCTGTGGGAGACAGCTGCTAAAGGTGGAGAGTGTCCATCCCTTTCCTCAGGCTTGAGTCCCTCCAGGCTCAATGGTGTGCTATTGGCAAGGTCCATCCTCAGGCTCTTGCACTCTCAGTGCTGTCTTGCACCACTGGGACGTGGCAGCATTGGGGATGGCACTTAGAGGATGTGAGGCAGCCCTAGACTGAAGCTGTGGAGTAAGAGGAAACCCACCTCCTACCAAAAGCTTTGTGTGTCTTGAGGAACGGTGTATCACCTCCTGGATCCTACTCTGTAATTCTGGCACCTTCTCCAGGTCTGCTTTTCTGTAGGCTCTCCTTGGGTGCAGTCTCTCTTGTCTATTTCAACCGTCAATGTGGGAATGAGAGGAGGAGCTCACTGCAATTTGGTGAATGCATGGAAACTGGTCTTACCTTGAGAGGCACCAGGTTTGGTGCAACACATCTATTGTGAGACCTCAGGAAGGCAAGGGTGTTGCCAGTGGCGGGGCTAGGAGAGCAAAGCACATGTCAAGGATTTCAATTAAGCTTTTGAAATACTGCCTTGCAAGGATCACCCTGAAAAAGACAGGGCAGGGAAGGAACTTAAAACAACAGGGACAATGTCCCCTTAAAATCTGATCCAAAATGAGCTCTATCTACGCTCAGGAGGAGCACAGAATCTGTGAAAAGAGGACGTGTTTCCGCTGGCATTTATTGTCCAAAGAGTATAATTTAGAGATACTTGCTGGAATGAGAAATAAAATCCAGAGAGATAACATAATGAAAAGGCAGACAATCAGACCGCCTTACCCTGAGAGCCATGCAGCAAAGGATCAATCAAAGATTTCAGGCCTTCACATAAAGGAAGCGGTTTCTGCCTTTTATTAAGCTGATACAGTGAAAATAAGGCTTCAGGCAAAACACAGCTTCCCATTGTACCAGGGAAAGTCCAGAGGGCCCCGGTGAATCAGAGAAGCAGCAGCTCATCCCCAGGAGAAAAGCTAAGCGGGATGCAACCATGCAAATACTCAGCAAAGCGTGGGCCATTTCCATGTAGTCACAGCAGGCTGCAAGCACTGCTCCTGTAATGAGAGCTGGAGCACGAACACTGTGTGAAGCTGTCAGGAGTCCCTGATTTGGGCTGGGAAACTGGGAAAAAGCCCTTATGAGCAAGGTAACCAAGACCCCTAGTGAGACCAGAGTGGGATGTGAGACCAGGGGCAACTCAGAGTCACAGAACCATATAATCATTTAGGTTGATAAAAACCTTCAAGATCACCAAGTCCAACCATCAACCTGACCTACCAAATCCCACCACAAAGCCGTATCCTCCAGTGCCACATCCACACATCTCTTAAATACCTCCAGGGATGGAGACTCCGCCACCTCCCTGGGCAACCCAGACCAATGCCTACCCACCTTTTCCATGAAGAATTTTTAACTGATATCCAATCTAAACCTCCCCTGGCACAACCTGAGGCTGTTTCCTCACATCCTATCACCTGTCACCTGAGAAAATAACTGGCCATCCTCCTTGCTGCAGCCTCCTTTCTGGAAGTTGTAGGGAGTGATGAGGTCTCCCCTCAGCCTCCTTTTCTCCAGGCTGAACAATCCCAGTTTCCTCAGTCTTTCCCCATGACTCTGCTGTGTCCAGTAGAGCTGGGGAGCTTCTCAATGCAACCCTTCAGCAGCAAGGTCTTGGGCTGACAGAGCTGAGTACCTGCGGCGTTGAACACTGCTGCCAAAGCTGCCCAAGGAAAGGTTCCTTCTTGACTCACTGAGATCCCGGGAACCAAAGAATGGAGACCTGTGGGCTCTACCACTGAGTCTCCAGTGGATGGTCATGTGCAAAGTCCAGGCCTGGAGTCCTCAGTGCAAGAGTGATGCGGAGCTGTAAGAGCAGGTCCAGAGAAGGATGACCAGAGGCTGGAGCACCTCTGCTATGAAGAAAGGCTGAAGGAGCTGGGTGTTGAGCCTGGAGAAGAGTTTTCTGTCTGATTTTGCTATCCTGTCAGATTTTGCTCCCTTTGGCCCTGACAGGCCACACCAAATGCACCAGAATCCACACGGAGATGGAAATTCTCCTCCCCCCACACAAAGACACATTGGACGGATGCAAGGACAAAGTGTCGGCACCACCAGCCCAGCAGGAACCTATTATGAAGCTTCCGCTTTCATTCCACAGGGCTTAATTTTGTGTTTGAATGAAACACTCCTCAACTACAACGCCACCCAAATGAATAAGATGCAGAGCTTAACACTGTGCGCACTCTGTGTCTCAGGTCTGATATTTAATTAGCAGCTGACAGTTACTCTCCTGCTGAGAGAGGCTACGGATCACTAAGAATAAATGGGCGCACACAGATTTTCCACTCACGCCATTCAAAGCACAGAGCAGACACCGAGGAAAGTGGTATCTCTGCTTGCTGGTGACACGAGACTTTGCAATGGCTCTGACAGCTGCAGGAAATTGCATTCAGCCTCCCCTGCTCTGGAAGCTGATCCTGCAGGTGGGACTGTGCCACAGCAGGGGACGCATACTTTAGAAATGCTAAGGGAGACGTTTTGCTTTCCTCGGTGGAAAACACCGATCGACAAATTCAGGTGGGGGCTTTGGTACCGCATGGAAAGAGTTCAGTTCAAACCTTCTGTTGCTCTTCTTTTGCTTTCTGGAATCAGCCACCAGAAAGAGCCTCCCTCTCTGCGCTGCGCTGCAGTCCCTCATGCAGCCAGCTTAGAGGGGACTGCACCAAGAGAAAGTGGAAAGAGATGCACCCAGTGGGCACCCCAAGGCAATCTACCTGCTCTACCATGGCTTTCTGTAACTTGGGGCCTGGCAGTGCCCTCACACAGGAGGATGTGACCTCAGTCCCCTTTGGTGTCTCAAACCACAGTCCCAGGAGCTGCCTTCAGCTGCTGCTGGTTGAAATTGTCTGCACTCGGCTGGGGGTTTCAGTGCATGGTCTCCTCGGGGACATCACGTGCCTGACATATAGAGAGCAGCGTGGTGATGGGTGGCAGCTAAACCCCTGGGGCAGAGGGCTGAGGATGCAGAAGGGGCTGTGGAGAGATGACTGCAGGCAGGTCAGCGAGGTGACAGCCCACCGGGGCACCCAGGGCCCTGACCCACCTCCGCTGCATCTCCTTCCAGCACAAAGTTCTGCACGAGCAATAACAAGAAGACAGCAGTGCCAGACAGCCCAACAAACAGCCTCCTGCGGCCACTTGCCCTTTGACTTTCATCTCTGGCAGCAGACAAAAAAAAAGATGGAGAAAACTAAGTCGGGAAATACTGACTTCGCTGTAGGTTTTTAAATTCCATCAGTCTGCAGAGATGGAATCATAGAATGGCTTAAGTTGGAAGGGACCTTAAAGATCATGGAGCTCCAACCCCCCAATAGCTGACAGTAGCCAATGGTATTTCTATTGTATATTGATGGTATTATAGCTCACCATAAATTTTCAGAGTATTTACTGAATGCTCATTGGAAACCACTCTGATCTGCATTTCCATAAGACCAGTCCCAAAAACAACAGAAAACAATTTAAAGCAGAAATAGCTTTTGGTTGACTGCCACACTGAGTACACCTTCATGGGTGGGCAGGTGAAGAAAGAAGCATGCACAGCTGGAACTTCTATGGCTGGGGCCAATTCAATCCCCTTCGTGGAGATATGGGACCGTTCCAGTGAGATGGGACGCTGCAGAAAGTTTCTCTGCTCAGATCTAGCACATACATCCCCACTTCCTGCAAACACGACAGCTTCACAGCTCTACCAGTGCTGCAAATATCGGCCAAATGTGCCACTGAGCGGTGAGCAGCCCACCTGAAAAGGGACAACTGTCCTAAAAATGCCTTTGCATGAACAGGGTCAAAAGGAGGGAGCTCGGAGGAGACCCAGTGCCCTCATTATGAGTGTATGCAAACAGCGTGGAAGTAGGACAGCACAGTGCAGTCAGGACTTTCACATTCCCTTTTAGAAATACACCTGACAAGTTGGTTAGGCCAAGCCCAAGAGTGAAAATGGATGTCATTTTCAGCTAGAAATATCTCACTGGGGGAAGATCTGAGCAGTCAACTGGGACCATTAGCAATTGAACCATGCTTGCTTGGAAAAAAACGTTGGACATCATAAGTGTCTCCTTTCTCCCATGGCCAGATTTCTGCTTGCTTTACTCCCAAAGAAGGAGCAAAGAGGGCAGGACAGACAAGGGGACATGGAGCAGATGGAGAAGCGCTGCCTGGTGACAAGCAGTCCTGCAGCAGAGCTCACCCCACAAGTTTCCATCTCATCAGTCCTACAGTAATTGGCTCTTTCTCAGCCTAATGGTTTGTTATAATCTGTGGAGTGGCTGTTGTCTCATTAGTTTTGGTGTAATTACCCGGCAGTGGCAGGGATAGGACATTTTGGAGCATCGCCTTTGTTTTAATACATCTGGGGCTTTTGACAACTCTTGGTGCTGTGCAGTGGTAGTGGTGGCAGGAGGGCCAAACAGTGAGGAAGGAACACACACAGAGGAAGATGGAGTCACCAGAGAAGCAGCAGCTGATGCATTCAGGAGAAGCAGCAGCTGGTGTGTGATCAGAGGATCTGGGCCTTGCTGGTAGACATGAACTGAGAACATCTGATGTTGCAGGTGGGCTTTGCAGGCCAACTTTTCCTGCAAAACATGGATATTTGCCACAGCTTCCTAACCAGAATAGCTCTCAAAAGCCACACACTGAATCAGCAGCTCCTTCTGCAGATATTCCACACATGCCCCAGTGCTGCTCTGCTTGAACTCCATCAGCATCCATTTAAATCAATACATTCTAAAGGGATATGGAAGGCCCTGGCACTGCTGCCCAGAGAGCAGTGGATGCCTCATCCCCAACAGTGCTCAAGGCCAGGTTGGATGGGGCCCTGGACAGCCTGACCTGGTGGGAGGCAACCCTGCCTATGGTAAGGGGGTTGGAACTAAATGATCTTTGAGGTCCCTTCCAACCTGAGCTGTTCTATGATTCTGTGATTCTATGGCCCCTGTTTGGCACCCAGAATATGTTCTGCTTCCCAAAGTAATGAAAGGGGAAAACAAAAGCAGCACGTGACTTGCAAGGTATCTTTGCCAGGACTTCATACTCCTTTTTGTCCCATACATTACCAGTTGTGCACCTTTGTGCTGGCATTTAAACAGCCTCAGTGACTCATCCCAACACTGGCTTGTGTGCATGATCAGATCAGCCCAGGCAAGAACTATTTAGTCTCATTTTGGGGCGGTCCTGTGCGGAGCCAGGAGTTGGACTCAGTGGTCCTTGTGGATCTTTTCCAACTTGGGATATTCTGTGATACTGTGATCCTAAGATTTACTTCTTGGTGGGAGACCCACAAGCCTGGGATGTGTCCTGCCTGCAGCACACCCCGCCGAGAGGACAAGCAAAAAGACATTCCTCTCCTGCCAACCCCCTCCTCTTGGCCTTGTCTTTTTGTTTACTGAAGCAATGAGCTGATTTTACCTTTCTCAGTAATCCTTGGAGGATCCGGAGGGGGAGTCTGGTGGAGAACAGCAGCCAAGCATGACCTGCGAGCGCTGGCACACAAACACATCAAAGGCTGAAAGCTGGGACAGGTGTCCCGAGGGTGCACGGTGTTTTGGGTCCCCGAGAGCCTCAGCTCACAGTGTTTGGGATATCTGGAGGCAGACAAAGGGGATATGAGCCCCTGGAAACAACACCCCAGGACAAATGTGAACAAAGGAAATCAAGGCAGGATGGACAAGGAGGGTGGAGGTGGAATGAGGACCCTGAAAGAGGGCACATGAAGAGGTTGGGTGTGGGGAGAGCTGAGCTCAGCCTGTTTGTGTCATAGTGCAGTGAGCAGGACAAAACCACTGTATTTGAAAGGTTTGGAACACGTCTGACATTGGTTCTTCACCACCTTAGTACTTGCAAAGCTATGGAGTGTTCTGGGGCAGCAAATGCTTAAACTGAGCCCCTCCAAAGGCATGGGGGTAACTTGTGGCCTTCTGCCGTGCAGTACAGAGTCCTGAATGCTCCTTTCTGCCAAGCAACACCAGGTGGCCACGACCACAGCAGGAGCTGGAGAGTGACCTGAAGGGGGGACTCCATCTCTCCATCTGCCCCTGCTCCTGGAGACCTCATTTCTCCCCGCTATGAAAGCACAGCGCGAGCTGTCGGTGTCTGGGATGTATCTAGGTGACACAGTTTTCAGCACAGATCAAAGCAGACGTGTCACAGAAGCAGAGTCACTCAACGAATGCCTTTACACTGTTTTCTTTGCCCTGAAAAATATGTATTTTACATTATGGAAAATGATGGAAAATGTGAAAAGAGAAGCACAGTCCTATCAGCACTCTTAGGGCAGAGAGTGCAGAGGCTCTGGTTTGGTTGTTCCCTATCATTTCCTGGATTTTCACACAATGTCCTGCATCTTTAGCCTCTGACATGAACCCAAAACTCCACTAAGTGTCATTGTTTAATTGGGTTTCTTGAATCAGCTGCTCACTACCAGCCTTGACCTCATAGTCCACCCACAATCCCATCTTGGGATCCACATTCCTTAGGAAGGATTTTTCCATCACTGCCCACCAATGCACTGGAAATGACCCTCAGCTGCAGACAACACCAATTATCCTACTGGGAAGATTTAGTCATTGGTTAAAATTCATGTCCCTGTTGGGTGCAGAGGTAATTAAATCTTACTATCATTATTGTGTAATAAAGGGCAACTGAAATTTATTTAATATGAGCTGGGTGAGAGGTGCTTCATTATAGAACTCAGTTATATATCCTTGGGGAGCAGCGCTCAGAGAGCAGAGAAATGGCAAGCGGAGAGGCAAAGCTGTCTGGCAGGAAGGCGATAACATTGCCTTGGGGTGCAGTTGGCCCAGTGGGGTGCAATTGGCACTCTCAAGGGTTAGTGGTGGTGTTTTGGAGAGATGGGATGACATGGGAGCCTTACAGAACCATAGATTCTTAGAATCATGGATCAGGAGACGAGGCAGTTCTTCAGTACTCCAGGGCCTGTTTCAGAAGGCACAGTCCATACTCATAAAACATTATGCAGGACATGCCACAGATAATCAGTTGGATCCCTGCAGTGGAAGGAGGAAGGCAATATTGATTTCTGCTCCTGAAATACTGGGACAGGTTTTTCCATCCCCCGGGCTCTGTGCCTCCCACGAGACAGAGGCTTTGACCTCATTACCTGCAAACTCAGCTCGGTTACAGAATTACCCGGTGCTGCTGCTGCTGCTGCTCAAAGCACAACCCCATGGGCCCAACTGACCTGTGGTTAAGAAGCCAAGGGCTGAGAGTTCTGGCTTCTGATGCACAGCTTAATCCCACTGCATTCAGTTGTATCGTTGAGTTGACTTCCCAGGTTCACACAGCTGACGTGCTCTAAACATACTCCATCGCTCACACAGCTGTTCTCACCATGGATGGAAATTGGATGGTGTAGTAGTACAGATCTCTTAGCTTTACCGTTCCCTATTCCCAATCAATCCAGCCAATTGGTCTGCCTGGCGGTGTCAGTGTCTTCACTGCTCAGTTTCACAGATAAATCAGTGCACTCAGCTGCTTAACTGCCCTTCTCCACACCAGGTTTCCCTCCAGTCGACACGCTCACTGCTAAGTGACCAGTGACACAACTGTGACAAATGTGGTCTCGCTGTCGCATGGTGGCATGAATCCAGGAACACACAACCGTGTGCTTCCCTCTGTGGCCAAGAATCTTTCCTACTTCGATTGAAAGGATATTCAGGGGGCAGACCCCAGGATCCCAGCAGCCAGCGAGTGCCGTTGACACCCCAGGAGCCGGGCAGGGGGGAGTCTCTGTGAAATCAAGGTGGTGTGTGAGCAGCCCGCAGCCCGCACGCTTAATGAGCTGAACGCTTGGACATGCTCTGAATTCCCATGGGCAATTATTCCAGCGAGAGTCAATGCAGCTCAATGTGATTAGCCGTAACTACAGTGTTCACCTGTGAAGTGTGTGCAGCCTCTGCTCTAATTGCTCATGTAGGCATGAGATAGCTGTTTTCCTCATGACCTCCTCTCAAAGCATCCTAACCGTGAGCTCCCACCTATCTGAACGTTTTCCCTGGGGTATTCCTCCACTCTCTGTGCTACTGCTGCCTCATCGCTCCGAGCGTGACCGAGCACTCGTGGTGTGACACCGCTGATCTGCTTCACAGCAAAGCTGAGAGCTGCCTGCCCTTAGGGAATGAGGCAGGCATGCCGAAGCCCTCCCCAAAACCTGCTCCTCAGCACTGCGCTCCCTACTCACTCTTATTGCTTTCAAGGGAAAGATCATCTCGGTGACCTGTGCAAGATATTGCTTTATGAGTCATCAAACTCCATTACTAAATAGATGCTAACTGTCAGAGCAGGGTAAGGCATTGTCCAGAGCACATGAATGCAGCTCTCCACTGCTGTAGACAACTCTTCCTCTCCCCTTGAACAGCAGCAGCTCCTCCAGCCTCTCCCCACGCAGCCATACTTCTGCCATCAGATTGTCCTCACTCACCACATCCACTGGGACATGAGTAGAAGACTTTTCTGAATAGGATCCACCAGGCTATGAGGCCCCGGCAGTTTTCAGTGCATGGCCAAGCCCCATGGGAAGGATAAGGCACTCTGAGGGCTCTGAGAGCACCTCCTGCCCAGGAGACTCTTTGGCACAGCTTAGAAGACATGGTGGTGATGGGCTGATGGTCGGACTAGATGATCTTAGTGGTCTCTTCCAACTTTAACAATTCCATGAAAAAAGCAGACACAGGGTCTGTCCTCATCTTCGGCCAGTGCTCCAAAGCTATGGCAGGTCTTACTGCAGAGACACCCTGTTTAACAGTCAGAGCACATCAGCAGGGTGCTAAAGCTCCAGGAGAGGCTAGAGGACCTGCAGCCAATTAACCTTGATAGCTAAATGAGGATGCAGGCTGCCAGGCCGCTGAACTATCTGAACTGCTCTCCTCTCTCCCTCCCCAAGAGAAGCTCAATTAAAGGGAGTTCTGCACCCTCTAGTCCAGCAACTCTGCATGGCTGAGCTGAGAGCCCTCGGACAGGGACTGCGAGCTTTACCACCCAAACTACTCCCCTTGGAAGGAGGGGAGCCATCTGGGAACGGCAACCACACCAGCCTCGTGGGTGAGTTTGCATCTGCTTTGGCCTGAAACACCTGATGAACTCACGGTGTGAATCAGCAGAAGTCTGTCTGTCCAGTCTCTAAGCTACCAGCAGAAACTCAGCAAATCACTCCTGCAGCTGCTTTCCCAGCTGACACAAACCTTAGAGAGATTTCCTTCTTGAACCAGCAGTAAAAAGTGAGCTCAGCTAATGTGCAGAGATGTGATAGGTGTGTGGAAGAGGCGGGGATGTGTCTGACTTTGAGGTCTGAGCAGCAGAGAAGGCAGAAATGGTCACCGTACCTCTCATATCCTCCTGGAGAGAACTCGAGGAGAGCTTTCAGGATCAGCCATCGAAATCTGCATGAAGCCAAGCATCATCCTGCTCACGCTTCCAACCTCTGCGTTTGCTTTGCTGTGACTCTCCAGCTCTCAGCACTGTCAGGTTAATGGGAAGTGTTACATGAAACACATTTTAAATGACATCTTCAGCAGCACAAGTGACGGGGTGAGAGTTGCACTGTGCAGGCAGCGTGTCTGCGGTTTCCCAGGTCAGTGTCAGTGCTGATGTGGGGAAGCAGAAAGCAGTGGATTTCACAGCCAACATTGACTTGGACATAGGATTACCATGGTGGAAGGCAACTACAGAAGGTGCAAGAGGGGCTGCAGAAGGCGAGCTGAGTGGTCCTGTACAAATCAAGGCAAAGCTTGCACAACACCTTCGTTGGGCAGAAAGGACACCCAGGCATGGGGTAAGCTGCAGCGGTGGCCAGGCAGCTTTCCCCTGGGACCACCCCTGTTCACCCAAGGGCAGCCCCTGCTCTCAGGGCTCAGGGACGGGCGGATGGCTCCCTCCTTCCTTCATCGGAACCAAGTTGGCCCCAGTTTCCACTGCATGGATGGTAATTGACTTCTGTCAATGGAGTTCAAAACAAATTAGCTCGGTTTGGAAAGATAACAACATTTACGCTTCCAGCCAGAGAAAGTCAGTTTAATCCAAGAAAAGGAGAAGAAATCATTAACTCCCACTTACTGAAAGACTATTGAGTCTTATGCCTCTGCCCGGAGCAAATCTGACTGGTTTAAACACACAGGTGCCTCTGGCTCTTGCATCATGTCATGCTCTGCCTTGCCAGGGGCAGAAAGAGCGCAGTGAGTGGGGCTGAGCCCTGGCATGGCCACCCTCCATCAGGGCCTTCAGTGGGTGCCTCCCTCAGGTATTCAGTGAGTCCCCATGTCTGCAAGTCTCCAGCTCTGCATTCACAGGTTGGTATCCCTCCCTTTAATGCTCCAGGTATTATATGTGTCCATGCACTGAGATGACCCTGGTTTTAGCTGCATATAGTGGAGTTTTCTTACCAGTTGGTATTTCTACTTGTTCCACGATCTGGAAGTGATGGACTGAAATGCCCATAGATGTTCAAAGGGATGTACTTTGTCGCACCAGGGAAGCGTCCTTATTGGAAGCACGCACAGTGGAACGGGGAGACGTTAATAAACCCTTTCCTTTTTTCACTTTTCACTTTTTTTTCAGTAAAAAACCACAGCTCTTCATCACACACACCTCATCTGCATTCACTGCGTGCAATGTGGCTCTGCCATATGTGAGGGGAGGCCGATCTGCCTCCTTCTAGAGACACGTCTCATGATGTGCGGCCTTTCTGCCCAGTCACAGCAGTGCTGGCATCTGATATTGTAAATGAAAAAGAGGCATTTGAGTCATTTATGTGTCATGTTACTTATCCACCTTGGAGCTTTACACCGGTGCTACTTAGACTAATGGTATTAATGACATACAAACTGGAATACTGTACATTTACCTGGGGCACTTAAGCTACCACCGACCATCTTTCCATCCCGCCAGGTCTCTCAATGGTCCGCAGATGACCAGAAGTCCTTTCCCTGTTGAGGAAATGTAATTTTTTCTGAGTCCCCTTTCCAGAGCTGCAATTTTAAACTCCTTCCAAGAAGTGCTGTTCTCAAGCTGCCCAGTAAGGGCAAGCTAATCCCTTTTTGGGCAGCAGACACCAGCTGGGGGGTTATCCACCTAACATAGCACTGCACAAGCAAAGTCATCCCTTCATTAAGTACCATTTTATCCCTGAAGGAAATTACCTGGAAACTCCTTCTGGTCCTGCTGGGCTAGGAAGGCCAGATGAATCTCCGGGGGATTTTTAGGGCAGATATAGACTGAATATAAGAAAACACTTCTTTACACTATAGGTAATGAAGCGCTGGCACAGGTTGCCCAGAGAGGTGGTGGATGCCCTGTCCTTGGAGACACTCAAGGTCAGGGGACGGGGCTCTGAGCACCTGATGGAACTGTGGGTGTCCCTGTGCATTGCAGGGAGTGGGACCAGATGTTCTTTGAGGGTCCCTTCCCATTCAAATGATTCTATGATTCTTTGGTTCTATGAAATCATGCAATGAGCGTGGGCAATGGGGAGCCCGCTGGTAAGGCTGCATGCAGGTGGGAGTGAGATTCCATAGCCCTGCAGTGGTGAGATGTCCACCACTCAGAGCTTTGCTGGAGCATGTGACTAGGAGCACATTGCAAGGCTTTGCTCTGTGCACCATGCCAGACCAGAAACTTCTGTTTCTCTTCCCTTGCTCCAGAGATAGAAACAGCCCAGAATATCCTAAGGAAAACAAACCATGCTAATTTGATGCCATCAGTGTCCTGGCAAGTTAACACACATTGACTCCTGACTTCACAGCTGCTCAGTAGCTCCTTGGTAGCTATGGTACTGGCTTTTTTTTACCTTCTTTCTCCCAATTAGTGACAAAAAGCTTCATATCCAGGTGCTTCCCTGGGCAGAAAAGTGATAAAAGAACATCTTGCTCTCCTGTCAGTTGATTTTTCAACTGGATATTTGGCATCTAATACGTGCCAAAATGAAAATATCCCCAGCATTATAAAGGCTCAGAGAGCTTTGCATTAATGTTGTATGCAGATGATGCGTTAATATATTTATCTGATCCAGCTCAATCTCTCCCTAATCTATTAGCATTAATATCCGAGTTGGAGGATAGAGCCAGATAGAAAACAAGCTGTGCAAAGCCTGACTTCATCACCTCCAGACACTCTTGATGAAGTGTTTTGCTGCAACAGAATTGTAAATTGTCCCCTCCAAGTTCACAGCACCTTGAATCCATGACAAAGCAAATATCGTAAGGAGCAAAGCACTCCTATCCAGACCTTCCACTGAGGGCTGAGGAAAGCCCTCTGGGTTTGGGGTATGATTTTAAGTATATTTTAAGTACTTTTAAGTGTCTTTTTTAGCTGCAAAATCTTGCTAGCTCTTGAGAACACGGCCATGTGGGACAAACCATACCCCATCTGCTCTGGCATAGGTTTCTCCTTTTCCAGTTCTCTGCAACAAGAGCAGCAAAAGAGGAGAGGTGAAGCCCCAGCATTTCTGAGCTGCAAAAACTGGACAGAACAAAGTCCTTCCCTATCTGCCCACCAGAGCTCCTGCTGTAGTGCACACTCTTAGGTTTGCTTGCGGGAATGCCAGCAGCAATCTCCTGCTTCAGCCTGGGGGAAAACCTTTTCTATCCCCTTTCCTTTTGTATCTCCTAGCTGAAACACAATGCTAGGACCACAGTGGGTTGTGGCATGTTAGGGCTCCAAATACCCTTCCATTTCTGATCTGTGGGCAAAAAGATGCCCCATTTTCCTGGAGCAGGTACCCCATTTTACACCAGGGTGAATCTAGTCTGAGGGACAGGAGACAATGCTTCTGCAGTATAAATGATGAGGACTTGCTTGGTACACTATTTGAAGCAAATTTCTGTGATTCCCCTCAAACATCCCAATGAGTTTAACCCAATATATATTTCCTTGGCTCATGAATCAAGCAGATAGAATGATCTGGCTCTGCGGTTTGTCCTTCACCTGAAATCAAAAGTCATATTTATCTGCTTTGTGAACGAGATAAGCCTTGGGTGAGTAATGCTTCTGCCTCGACTGTAAGCCCTCACAGTTCCAAAATACATAATACAAACATGTGTAACTGTGATCATTGCATTTACAGGAATTAGAAAGGTTTGCTTCAAATCATTTTCATTTGTTTTCCAAATTGTGTTTGCACTCTTGAAATGACAGAAATCATACGGTCTAAAGGAGAAACCAGTGTTGAAAGGCACAGGCTTCTGTTCGTGACCTGTCTGAATGACAGAACCTTCATGTGAAAAATGAAGACCTGCAATTAATAGCCTGAATGGGTAAAGGGCAATCAACAGAATGAATAAAATGCAAAAGCCTTCTGAGAACCGTGAGAGGGATTTTGCTAGACACTACCTCTACATGTTGGGGATCACACGGGAGCTTTGAGTGACCATAGTTGGCAACTGTGCTATACAGATATGTGGGTATCTGTAACTGTGAACACTGGTAACTTCAAAACAGTCTCCACAAACTGAAGGCAATTGCAGAATCATACAATTATTTGAGTTGGAAGGAATCTTTAAAACTGAGTTGGAAGGGACATTTAAAGGTCATCGAGTCCAACTCCAATATGGGACTCTACCAAGTCTGTGAGACTGGCTTGGTTTCCAGAGGTGTTCAGGGCCAAGAACACGTTGTTGTCTTCCCAAGGCAGAGTGGAACCCAGAAGCTCCCAAAAAACTCATTTCATCTGCCTGGTGGCATGTGCTCTCCCATCCAAAGAGGACAGGACAAATACTCCTATGCATTCCGTCTTTGCAAAGTCTTTTCGGACCTGGGCACTTATTAGTGAGATAAGATGTGGATTTCAGTTGGTGATCCTTCTTTTTACATCCACGTATTTTAAACCAGCACAAGAAAAATTTCCCTAAAATTACCTCGATCAATCGTTCTTCATATATTTAACGAATTCCATCCAATTCCACTGTTCTAACGGCAGGGTCCACTCTCCCAGATGTGTCATCATAAATACACACCGCTCCTGCGACAAATGCTGCAAGGGTGAAAAATATACCAGGTACAAAAGACCTGAGAAATGACAATTAAATGTGAAGGTAAAGAGAAAGCTCATAAACTTGCCTTGTTTTCTGGTTTGCCCTCAAAACCGAGCCTGTGCTCGCACAGACAGAATTGGGTGTATCTACATATAATCAATGCACTTTGCTTGTGCACTTTGCTTCTTAATGAAGGAGTGAATCTGCAGATTCTGTAGGACTACCAAGTGTCCTGATTTCATAAATGGCGTCCCACGGAAAACTTGACCTAAAAAGGTGCTTATGTTAAAATGACACTGGAAATATTTATAGAACTCAGTAAAAAAAGGTTTTCTAAGCAGATTGAGCTCTGGTAGCAGAGGGTGCTGATTTGTGGACGTTGCAGTGTAACAGCACTCACTGCAGGCACACTGCTGCTGTGTTGGGCTGAGTTGTCTCATGGACACTGTGGACTTCCTCTGCAGCCAGAAATACCATAAGAACATACTTATCCTTGGCATCTGGTTCCACAAAAGCCTGAAATCGTGCGTGGTATCAAAGGTCAGCTTGCCACCACCAAACATCACATGAAACACTGATGGAGCTGTATTAGCTTATTAGATTATTATGTATTAGATCATTCCTCACACCTGCACTGAGGGGACTACACACAAGACACAGTCCTAGTCCTTAAAACTCTTAGAATCTTTGAATCATTTGAGTTGGAAGGGACCACTGAAGCCCATTTGGTCCAACTCTGCTGCAATGAATGGGGACACCTACAGCTGATCAGGTGCTCAGAGCACCATCCAGCCTGACCTTGGGTGTCTGCAGGGATGGGGCATCCACCACTCCTCTGGGCAACCTGGGCTACTTACTATGTCCTTGTCAATAAGCAGTGCTGGGGATGGTGCCCAGGAAAAGAGAAGTGGTTAGAGGCTGTGAGTCCTGACACCTCCTTGACAGGTGAGGAAAGAAGACAGGATGCCCCACAGTAAATAAGCCGCTCCAGTAGAGACCTACATAGCCATAGCTACTAGCCCTTGGTGTGTGGAGCTCATTAGTTCTTGTTCACAATCGAACCTGGGTTCTCACAGTCTTTGCTCAGGTAGAAGAGCTTCTGGGAAAAGTCAGACTGGTTGGCTATGGGAAGCTGGCTGGGATGCCAACAACTGGCTCCCGACCTGGGCTGCCAGCTAATCACGTTTTGCATTCCCATCCACTGCAACAGTGGGGAAATGTTTCTCCAGTTGCAGCTGAACAAACATCACTCCAGAGATCAGCAAAGGATCCCAGAGCCACTCTTCAGGGAAAACGTTGCATGTAGAAGAAGGGATTGCTTTGGTTTTTGTTGCTAGAGACAGGAGAGTGATCAGGATTTCTACAACAGCCCTTGGCTCAGGCTCTAATTAGCAACTCAAACATGTGTTTTCAGTTCTTTCAACTGTGTGAGAAAGACTCAGAAGCCTCAGATATTGCTCATAGTGAGCTGAGTCTTAATGTGACATCAAGAGGCAGGCAAGATAAGAGTCTGCAACGCTACTTCATCCTTTAAAGACACGTATAGGTGCATCTTCCTTTTACTCAACTCCCTTTCACCTCCTTGAGAAACACCCTTGTTCTGTCCTGCAGTGCTGGAAAGCAACAGAGCCACAGTTAGACCATAGCAGGCAGGTCCTCCAGCTTTGTAAGATATGAAAGGAACCACCACAGTGCAGAGCTTGCGGGGGCACCCCTTCCCTGCTGCCCCAAAGGAGCTGTCCTTTGCTCTCCCCACGGTTATCACAATGGCATATACTCAAGTTCTGCCCATCCTGGAAATACTGAGAGATGTCTAGGGATTGCCTCTCACCCTTAAAAACTCTGGAAACATTCATACATGTACATGGAAATGAGTACAAAAGTACTATAGACACATAGGGATGTGCTGGCTCCTCCAAGCACACACGCACACACATGCAGGCACATGCACAACTCCACATCCAATGTAGGACTGCAAAGCCAATCAGTATTTAAAAATGAGACTGCTTCTATAATCTCCATTAGGGTCTCTTGTGAATAATTCTTAAGAGGCTGAGTTTAATCATATGATTATTCATTGTTTTCTTACCAAAAAATCCACGTAAGTTATTCAGTAAGCAGGCTGGGCGTGCCTGGGAATCAGTCTGGGCTCTGTCAAAGGAATCTGCAAATTCTTGGGGCTGTGATGTTGAGCACTGATTTGGAAAAAGATCCATCCTGCTCCTGTTTTTCCTATGGGACCACTTCTCATCCTTGCCAAGTGACTTAAAGCAGGATGCTAAGAGTGGTTGCAAATCACACATCCCTCCCATTTCCTGGATGACCAGCATCATACTGTGATTAGCAGAAGAGCCAAGTGCTTGCATTTGCACTGATGCCAAAGTGACCTGCGTGCTTGACAAATACAAAGGTTTTGAAAGAATTACTTCTGAAGGACTTGATCCTCTATGATTCTTACCTAAAAAAGTACGGTGAGCTTGGCACCTGAGTGCCTGGTGAGTGCCACAGCACCCGTGGGACAGTGATGCTGAACAGATCTTGTGCCGTTCCTTCCTGCACTGCTGGGTCACGTTGCGGGATGTACCAACTTGAATGTTCCCTAAATCAAAGGCCATTACTGAAATGCCGACTCATCATCCCTGCTTGCTTTTTTCCTGTAGCAGCTGGCTCCGTTCAGCCCCAGTTCCAAGATGCAGAATTCTGCTGACCCTGATAAACAATCCTCCGTGCTGAGCATGGCTCAGTGAGGGCCATGCAGAGTCTGTTTCTCTTCAAGACCTTTCTGCTCTTGGCACCCGTTTTCAGACATCCGCCCTAACTCACCCAGAGGGATGTGATGTGTGGGAACCAGAGGCTGTCCTGCAGCTGGAACTGTCCACAAGCTGCTTGGTGCCCATGGGTGTCAACTCTGTCCAGTCCTCACTAGGACATTCCTCAGCCAGCCTTCGTTGGGTTGGCCTTCGTAGGGCTGTCTGGCTGGGTGCAGAGACTCATGGATTCCTCATGAGCCTTAGTGGATGCACACTAAGCCACATCCTCTTTTTCTGTGAATACAGTATATTTTGCACTAGGAATGGTCAAAGCAGCAACAAGTCACAAGCAATTTACCCTACATGTGCCCTGCAGTCTGCTTTGGAAAGCTATCTCAGCAAATCTCCCCTGTTGTGTTAATGGCCCCAGTACTTGTAACAATGTAATGTCCTATTGATTACTTATCCATCGTTAATAGACTTATGTATTCCCATGTGTAACTGCAAGCAAAAGTGTTTGATTTTTGACTGAATTCAAGGATCACTGCAGCCACAGGATTCAGAACCTAAAAGGTATGGAGCCACACTTGGGGTGTCAAGGCCCTTTCCCAGTAAATTTGTAAACCCTTCATTTGGTGAAGGCCACACTTGGAAGGATGACATTCTCTAACAGATGGACACACAGCACAAAGGTTCACTCTGAGAAGGAAAGCAACCAGCATGAGAGGAGCCTCTGCTACAAGAGTGGCAACAGCAAGCCCGGTGCCTTGGCCCTAGCTCTCTGGTTGCCCAAGAACCGGACACACATTCTGGTCATGCATCTCATCACAACAGTTCCATCGATCTGTATGCTGATCTGACTGTCTGCCCTGGTGTGTACACACCCCAGTGATGCCTCAGCCAATTCCTTAAAGTAAAATGCAATGAAAGCTATAAAGCACATCAGCGTTTTAATTACCCATGAAGTTTATGACATTCAGCCACCATCTGTTCTTCACAAGGGGTCCATGATGTGGGGTATCCATTGCTTCATTACATATTTGGCCCCAGCTTCCCTGTGTGCTTCCAGATTACAGGTAGCAACCCACTAATTATCTTGCCATGGGTGCAACACTATAGCTTTGGGGATCAGCAGGTGTTGCCTATGGAGAGTCCAGCCCTGCATGGTTACCCTTTGTTGGTGTGGATCAGGAGTAACCCAGCACCAAGTGGAGGCATGGGAGAGAAGTAGGCCTACAGGTCCTCTTTTTACGTGCTCTAATATCTGCTTGGTTCTCACTCCATCCTTCATCATCTGCTTGTGAATTCTGCCTATTTTTGGAGTGCACAGCCTGGCTGCTCAGGGCAAACTCTGCACCTCTGTTCACATTTCTCAGCTGCCAGATGCTGCTGACACAGCCAGAGGTCCTAGCTGTAGTAATCTGGCCTTTAAACTCTAAACCAGGCTTTGCACAACAATTAATTACCTCCTAACACAAAATCAATTGGAGCCTTTATTTTGCTCTGAACAGTAGTGATGGATAAGGCAAAGTTTCATCTTCTCTGCATTAAATAAACTTTTCCCTGATATGGCACCTGACAAAGAACAAATCTGCACATGGTCCCACTAGTCACTCCAGAACCTGGCAAAGACCATGGTATAACGCAGCTGATGGACAAAATCTGTTGGAGCTCCCCACATAACACAATGTTGTCGTTGCTCTTATATCTAAGATAAATAATTGGACCACAGCTTCTTGAAGCTGAAACACTCCACAGTGCCAGGGAAAACGTTTTCAAGTTATTGCTTATCTTTTATACGTTTATGCACTCAATATTAATGCTCATAAACAGAATATATATATATATGTTATGGATGTGTCACTGCACTTACACAGCTAACGGTCAGGCTGGGTTTTGTGGTCAAAGCCAGGATTCAAACCCTTTGTTCTGTAGGAAGGAGGTTTCAAAGATGATAGCGTTTTTCAAAGAATACACAGTTACGGTGGTCCATTATGTTCTGTATTAATTTTAAGACGAGATTGTTTCAGGCCATTTTGTTCTCTGGAATATGTAGATTAGCACAGATTCTCCAGATTTCCCTCTGAGTTAAAACCATATGAAAGGGAGTTCTTTGGCAACGTTCTCAGTCTCAGCTCCTCAGAATAAGAGATTGCTGCTCCCCAGTCGTGTCCCCATCCCAACGTTCCCTTTGTGTCAGCTTCTGACTTTGCTCTCACTGGGACTACAGGAGGCAGAGAGCAGCAGGACCAGTTTCATGCTTCACTTCATTGTCAGGACAAAGCTCCTCAAGGGCCCATTCCAGGGCAGGAGGACACCTCAGTTGCCACAGCCAATGCCACATGGGAACAATCTGTCAATTCTTGACTTCCAGAAGCAAGCTGCAGCTCGGATGAGCAGGGGCACCAGTCCCACCTGAGATCTGATGTCGAAGCCCAAGCAGTACCCAGGGAGCTGCCTTCCCTCTCTTTGCTTTTATGCTATCCAGTTTCAAAACATCCTCCCTGACACAGAGCCCCAGGAGTACTGAGAGTGGGAACAGGCAAGCCTTGTGGGTGCTGCAACCCAAAGTTAGGTTGCAGGAGGACAAGCAGCTACATACCCAGATGGCCAGGCACCAAACCTCTCCGGTGGGCTGACAGACTCACCCATGGTGCTGGGACCATGGGGTAACCAGGATGAGTCATCTGCTCTGGGGTTTTCTGCAGAGTATGAAGAACCACCAGCCCTGTAGGTCATCCCAAACAGTTTCCCAGCATGTTATGCTTGAGGAGGAATCGACACCAGATGCCGAGCAGGTCAGCCAAGCCTAGCTGCTGGCTTGCGGTGAACTTTCATTTCACAGGAGTAACACAGGCATTGCAGCAGCAGGCATCTGGAGAAGGCAGATGGATCTGGAAGGGACAACCAGAGTTGCAGCAGGGAATGGGAAAGAGAAAAAGAGATTCAGAGTCAGTTTTAGTCCAGCAGGATTGTCGCTCCAGTATTACACATATGCAACTGAGAGGACATCTCAGGCCACACAGTAGAACCACTACCTCAAGGCAGTGACAGGGGACACTCATCAGCCTCCACCACAAAGAGCCCTGCAAAGCTCGTGCTGACCAGGGACAACCTGAGGACACATGCTGTCCTTATGGCAGCACACGAAGAAAGCACAAAGAGACAGGCCGTGCTTTGTGCAAGTAGGATTTGCGGCGAGTTCAGCAACACACAACAAACTTCTATTAATTTTGCTTGGAATGGAGTTTCTCAATAATTTCCTACTGAAGTAGAATGGCTTTCAAGAGGGTTGACAGAAGTTGGGTTATCCCTAGTTCTCAGGTTCCACAGGGCTTTCTTGAGGAAGGAACAGCGTACAAAGGATATTTTTTGGTGGAGGTCCATGCTCAAGAGCTGATTAACTGCACATTGTCTTTAATACTTCTTCTTTTTAATGACATTTTCAGAAAGAGCATAGAAACGCTCTTCTGGAGGAAGACAGTTGGCATGGGAAACATCAGCCCAACCTATCAGAGTGTGATAAAAGCACATGCTGAAAACGGGAGAATCACACAACATTAGCAGCACCAGATCCATCTGTAACACAGCTACAGATCGGTGAGCTCTTTTGGCTGAAAACAGTATTTTCCCTCAGAAAATATACATGTAAACAGTCAACGCAAACAGTTTGCAAAGCTGTCAGGTTGCTGCAGTCAAAAGATGAAGTTTCAAAAATGCCCTCAAGATCTGGAATTGTATTGTTTTTCTGCACAGTGGGCTTTTTCCCAGAGCTCCATCCTTTCATTTTTAAGTTGTTTTTTCCCTTTCTAAAGAAAATATTACAAAACACCCAACACCGCATGAACGAAGCAATCCTTGACACGTTCTAGTAAAATATTCTGTTCAGTCCAAAACTGCTGGCCCAAGAAATGCAAAACCTAATTGTTTGCGCAGCTGTAGACAGGAGTGCTTTGTACATTGCAAATGGATCCTTGCCCTGAAGAGTATTTTTATTGGACTCTAGCTGGTTGTGTGTGTGCATTGGAGGCTATCGATACAAGAAGTCAAAAGTAATCTGAGGTTAGCAGTACTACTTATTACACTGGTAAGAAAAAACACATATATTTTCCAGAGGACACCAACAGCCCTCAGGTGCTGACATTATATTCTAGCAATAGTGATGACTGCAGTTGATCTGTAAACATCTAATGAGCTGTTTCTTCTACTACCGACCCAGCGAAGAAAGAGGCCACCATAAGTGCTTCTATCGTAGCGGTATATTCAAGTCCATCCTACACTAAGATTTCAGGCTATTTTTCTCCACATTTACCACCAGCTCTCTCTTTCACTCCAAAATACGATGAAGCACTCTGAGTTCATTTCCGAATTCTGTTCTTTCTAAAATCACGGCATTTTGATTGACCAAGTAGCAATTAGCATCTGAGTTGTTTTTATTTTAGATCCTGCCAGTAGAAACATTTAAGTCAATATCCATCAGATTTGTGAAAAACGCATAAAACCTGGCCCTTTCCAAGCATAATTAGACTCGGGGAATGGTGCCGCTTTTATCTGTAGGTCAGTACAAATATTAGCAATTAGCAAATATTAGCTGAGTCTATTTTTTTTTGCACTTCTGAAAAGTACTTTTTAGTCTTAGATGGGCTTTATGCACTCCAGAAACAGTCTTCTGGTTATGTTATCACCATCCCATGAACTCCAGAGCATTGAGTTGGGTGTACCCTGCTGAGTCATCTTGATGGCTTCATGATCATTCCACTGTATGTTTTGCAGATCTCATCATCACTCTAGAAAGTATGGTAAACCACCTCCAAAGATGGTGTGCATCTGCTTCTTTTAGCAGAAGAACAAAGAAAGCCTTTCTCTATCTGCCCTCATAGTTTCTGAGTAGCGTGAGACTCCCAAGGAGAGGAGCTGGGC
The DNA here is from genome assembly GCA_024606505.1 of Aquila spilogaster. NCBI lineage: Eukaryota > Metazoa > Chordata > Aves > Accipitriformes > Accipitridae > Aquila > Aquila spilogaster. The sequence continues at coordinate 28,539 of JANHGO010000111.1, forward strand.
CCACATTGGAAACACTTTCTTGCTTCCTTTCTGTTATCCATCATGAATTTTCAGTGTGCTGGTAGAAAGTCTGCCATAGAATCACCGAATTACCAAGGTTGGAAAAGACCTACAAGATCATCCAGTCCAACCATCCACCTATCACCAATAGTTCTCTCTAAACCATGTCCCTCAACACAACATCTAAATGTTCCTTGAGTCGTTGACTCCACCACCTCCCTGGGCAGCCCATTTCAGCACCTGACCACTCTTTCAGAAAAGACAGTTTCAGCAGATCTATTTTTCTGTGTTTAAGAAACAAGAAACTCTAGCTGTGAATGAGTGATGTGCAGTGTCACAAAATGACCCAGCTAGGAGTGCATAACACAGACAAAACTTCATCTCCCTGAAAAAAATAACCTTATATCCACATGGAATAAATAGAGCTGTGTTGGGTTTGATACAACTTTTCATTTCAGGCATTTAAATCCTCACTGGTTAGGAGACCATTCTGAATCCACATGGCTGAAGATTTGTCTCTAGTACAGATATAGCTCAACTCAAAGGCAAGGTTGTTCTCAGAGAGGTTTTGTTCAAGCAAAGCAGAAGTCTTGCAAGAACAAGCTGCTCCCAAGCGTTCCTCTGTCACATGCAAAGGTTACTTAGAGCAAACTGTAATTCCAGCTCTAACGTAAATCAAATTCAAGCCTGCCAAATCAGAGTTCTAGCCTGCAGGTGAGCCGAACTGAAACCCAGTCAACCGCAAATTACTGCAACTATGCTTAAAAATAGTCAGCACTTTTTTTCCCCAGAAATAAATGTATCCATCAGCTCCCACTTTCATATTAATGACTAGCAAAGGGTTCAGCTATCAAAATACAGTGTCTGCAGAATTTGAAAGCTTGCAATATGAACTTTGCAGAATCTTGTGAAAGGCTCTTGAATTGTAAAAATGAATGTAGGTGTAAAATGTATTTTATAATTTGAATCAGAATTTTCTCACCAGTCACACTGCGATCCTCAGCACAGTTATATTGCACAGATCATTTGGTGCAGAAGTTGCAATTTACCACTGCTCTCAGAAAATGCATCAATGTGCTTGCTGGAGGTGGCATTACAGATTTCCCTTAAATCATTTATTTGCATGGAAAAACAGATCCAGTGAGTCACTTGAGCATTAACAGGAGATCTAAAAAAATAGAAATACCATAAAACTGCTCTGGGAAACTGATACACTGGCTAAATGCTGCAGTTTTCTGGTACAGAACATTGTGTTATTCAGTTCTTCAGCTTTCATACAATAGATGGGAACACTGCAAGCATAAAGTATGACTGGTTGTGTGTGCATAGAAGTAAATGATATCTGGTTTTAGCCCTTACACAGGAAAAAAACAAGTTTAGCAACATATTTTTATTGCACATGTGATGTAGAGAGGGTATTGCTGATTCTCCTGGGCTCCTTTTATGTGAAGATTTCTAGTAAGTAAGAAATTCTGCTTGCAGCTATTTCTGTCACAAGCAGGAAAAAGGCGCATTGTTTCCTTCTCCTTGCTGAACCATTACTCCTCAGGTTCCTGCTCCCCCTTCCCCTGGCAGGACAAACCCTGGCTCCCCCTAGCCCTCCCCACTGCTTTGTCAGCAAGACAAGCCTTATCCCTCTGTGGCTGCATCCCAGGTCCCTTCAGCACCCAGGTCCCACGTACCCATCAGTGTTCTGCTTCTCATCCTTGCTGTTCTCCACTGTGGGTAACTCTGGTCACAAGCATGGCCCCACCCACTCAGTTCCCCCTATCTTGAAACACCTGAGCTACCTCTCCTTTGACTTTTTCATCAGTGTCTCTTGGATGGTCTGTATCCTGTCAGTTTGCCCCAGAACCTGTTTGTCCCACCATTACTTTCCCTTCAAAACTCATGGATTTCTTTTGATTGCCTCTACACACAAGATGCTTTCCCAGCTGTGCTCCACCTTCCCTTCCAACTACCATCACACTGCTCCAGCTTCCACTACCCAGTTTACATCTCCTGTTCCTCCTGAACCACTCCTGTATACCTCTTAATTTCTCTCCAGAAAATTATCAAGTCCTGACTACATCCTGAACTTCCTTAACCTTCATCTTCTTGTGCTTGCCCATCAAGCTACGTCCTAGCCACACCACTGCCTCTAGGCACAAATGTCATCTTCCTGTTCTTTTAATTGGTGATGAGGTGGATATGCTGTAAGAGGCAGCTGCCTACTGAAGCTGAGGTATATTTTGCTGCGTGGAGATAATTAAGAGCTAAATAATAGATTCCAAATATATAACCATAGCCCACAGGAACTGGTGTTACAGAGATCTGTATCAATATATCTTCTGTGATTGTCAGTAAAACAGATAGGAACAAAATGAATGTCACAGAATCACAGAATCATAGAGGTTGGAAGGGACCTTTGGAGATCATCTAGTCCAGCGGCCCTACCAAAAGGGCACACTGCTGGCTCATGGTCATGTGGTTGCCCACAAGGACACTCAGGTCCTTCTTTGCAGAGATCATTTTGAGTAGGTCAGCCCATAACATGTCTGATGCATACAGTTATTCCTCCCCACATGTAGGACTCTACTGCTCTTGTTGAAGCTCACAAGATTTCTTTGCGCCCAACTCTCTGGCCTGTGCAGGTCTCCCTGAATAGCAGCACAGTCTTCTGGTGGGTCAGCCACTCTGCCCAGCTTCATATTATCAGCAAACTCACTGAGAGTGTGTTCTATCCCTTCATCCAGGTCATTGATGAAGATGTTGAACAAGACCGGACCCAGTACTGACCCCTGGGGAGCACCCTAATTACAGGCCTCCAACTAGATTGTGCTGCTAATCACAACAGTCTGAGCTCTGCTGGTCAGCCAGTTCTCAATCCGCCTCACTGTCCACTCATCTATCTCACACTTCCTAAGCTTACCTATGACGATATTGTTGGAGGCAGTGTCAAAAGCCTTGCTGAATTCAAGGTACATAATATCAGCTTCTCTTTCCTCATCTACCCAGATGGTCTTGACATCATAGAAAGCTACCAGCATAACAGGCATTATTTCCCATTGATGAATCCATATTGACTACTCCTGACAACCTTTTCTTCCACTTGCTTGGAGACAGCATCCAGAATAAGTTGTTCTTATTCTGTGAGGTTGACTGGCCTGTAGTTTCCCAGTTCTTCCTTCTTGCCCTTTCTGAAGACTGGAGTGCCACTGGCCTTTCTCCAGTCCTCAGGCATCTCTCCTGCTCTCCATGACCTTTCAGAGATGAGGTAGAGGGGAGCCTCAGTGTCTTTTAACAGGGAGTCACCCACTGCAAACAAACATCATTTCTCTTTACTATATCCACTTCAAGCTGCTGGTATGTTTTTTTCATGCAAATCCTGGTCATGGGTGTCTGTATCTGTCAGAGCTTTCTATCTGTTTCTGGTAGTTAAGTTGGAGGGTGGTAATTGAAGTGGAGTCCTGCTTTTGTGGGTCACCAAGGACCAACATGCCTCCTTCTCAGTGCTGTCTGCTGCAGGAATATGATTATTAAACAGCCTCTCTCTCACGTGCTTGGCTGTATCTGCTGGAAAGGCTGATTCAGTCCTAGCTTTTCCATTCAGTTATAAAATCTCCATATGCGCTATCTTCCCCAGCACTATTTTTAAATAAAGATGTTAGTTGTCTCCTGGGGTTCATTCAAATCAACTAGCTGCACTTGTGGAGTTCCATAAAGATGTCCCATGTAATCACATGTTAGGCATGGAGTTAGATGGCAAATATTTGCCTAAGTTCAACATTGGGTGCTAAGGACAGTGCTAAAAAGACTGCTTACTGCTAAAATGGACACAGAGTTATTTCAGTTCCAATGTTAAAGCCCAGGAAAGTAGAATTAAAGTATTGTTAGCAACATATTCATTATAAATTCTTAGATTTTACTGCCCCACATAGCCAGTCCAATCTTTTAGAGCATTCTAAAACCTAAGGTAATGTGTCACTAGAATAGACAGATAGATAAATAGATAGAGAGAGAGAGAGATAGAGAGAGAGATAGATAAGCAGGCAGGCAGGCAGGCAGCAAATACATTTTAATACAAATACTCTCCTATATAAAATAAACAATTTATTTTTTATCTGTAAGGAACTATTGGGGAAAAAAGACATGTGTCAAGCTGTGACTTATATTAATTTAATTTGTATGCATAATAAATGTATTTAACAAAGTAATTAATTATATCCTTACCTGAAACATAAGCAGAAGAAATGTGTCTTCCTCTCCTTCCCTTAAAGGAGAAATATAATAAAAGCATTATACTTGCATTACAGTTGTTTAATTTTACAAACTTTTCCACTTTCTAAGCAGCGCTCATAGACATCTATAACCACTCTGGCCCTGAAACTCTCATTTTCTATCTGCTCTCCATGCCTGGCAGCACATCTCTACAGTAGTAGCACCTGGTAGGAGGGAATCCATGCAGGCTCTGCACTGCTCACTGCAGGTGGTTTGGCATGTCAAACCCCTGGGGCCTGGGGCCAGGTTGACAGAACACAGGTTTACCATGCCTGAACAAGGTCTACACAGTGGTTCAGCAACACACTGAGGAGCATTTCTGTCAGCATCAATGGCTCTGCTCCTTTGCATGGGAGCTTGACAGGCAGCTACATCTCTAGCCATGAGTGCATGGGCAGATACAAGGGTTTTGAGGAGTGCACCAGGAACATCTCCCAAGCACCCAAACTGCATAGATTCCTGACTGCCTGGCAAGAAACCCAACTAAATCAGCACTGCCAAAGCCTGAGTCTGAGGTTCTCCTTGTTCAGTAACTATTAGAGTGAAAACCCAGAAGCAGCTTAACTGGGGGAACTTTGTACTAACATCAAACCCATGCTGAACGCACACCTGTGATTTTAAGCTGTCACTTCTCTAACAGTCCTTTCCTAAGCATGATTGTGGGTGGCACCATGCAATGCAGCAATACATGTAAAAGCGGTCAAACAGCTACAAAGAACGGAGTATTTTGAAATACTGGTCTGCAGTAAAAAGTTGCTAAACCACAAGCACAGTGTGTTTGTACAAAACACAGTCAAAAAAAAATCAAAACAGGTCTCAAGAAAGCTTTAGATGATAAGGTTTTGAAATGCCATTTTTGCAAAAAAAAATGAGAAAAGCTACAAATAAGTGAGTGAACAGCAGAAGGTTGAGGGAGGAGGTTGGATGTTTTTTGGATACAGCTTCTTCTTTTAGGGAATTTTCTAACCTGGCATTATATAGTTTTCTACAAGCATTGTTCATTCCTTATTAGACAAGTATTTAACAAATCAGCTCTACTGAAAGTGCTTGCAAATATTTTTTTCCTACCAATACTCAGTTTCCCTGTGAATCACGAGCAAGTTTTCCTACATATCTTGAGTATTTTGCAAGGTCTGTTCCCTCCAAGAGAACAGCAATGACTGAAACTGCCCAGTTAAACCACTAGCAAAACAGCTCTGGGATCAGCCAGCAGAGGCATTTTGTAAATAGTTCCCTTGTTACCTCTTTCCTCTTGTAACTGGGGGAGCACTTTGGCCAGTGCTGAGGACTCGTTCTGCGATAGATGAAGATCTACAATGCATTTTGCTTGGAAAGCTCAGCCCAAAATACTAAATGATGGACCAAAGGGAAGGTAAAGCAAGGCCAGGTAGGATTTCTGAGAGCTCAGACGCCCAGCCAAAGGCACAGCTGGAGGGAGTGGTGTCATCACCACCTTCAGGCCACTGCTGAAAAACTCTCTCAACTGACATTTCTCTGCTGCTTTCCTGTACTATAGAGATCCTCTAAGACCCGCAGGGATGATTTTCTCCTTCCACCTATTTCTTTCGCAGCCAGCACTGGCAGTACCTCTGCCCCAGAGGGGGGAATGCAGCTCCAGTTGAGGGCCATCAGTACAGCTCCAGCATCTCTGAGATGGTTTTGAAACACAGCTTAGGGATGGGTCTGAACATATTCCTCTTTGCATCATGTGCTCAGGTACAGGAAGATGTTAATGGGAATATCAAGTGTTCAGAGTCTCTGCAGCAGACCCTCTGGATCTGCCTGTGCTGCATCCAGAGTGTTACCATGCAGGGTGAAATACAAATGCACCTGTTGAAAGGGAACTAGAATAAAATTAAACCATGATTCAGATTCCCTGAATACTGCAGAAAAGACATTTCCCCTTCTGTTATCTGATCCTCATGTTTTAGTTTTGTTGTTGATCCCTTTGTTGTTAGGGCTGTTAACACTTCACTATTAAATTGATGTTTTCTTGAAAATGCTTAGTCCCAAAGATCTATGTATTTTAGGTGTTTTTTTTTCACTCTTATTATCCATATCTTTTACTTCAGTTGCTCCCAAGCCAGCCCAAGGATATACGGTTTCCGTACTAAATTAACATTTGACTTTACAGTCTGTATGCTTTGCAACCCAGCACCTCCTCCATTTGCAGTAAGTAAATACTCAAGTGTTATGTTGCCCTTGAACCCTATGCTCTGTGATAAAGGTTGAGCACCGAGGGGAGAACAAAATGCCAAGTTTCTGTGGGTCACAGTTCCCTCTGGCAGTGGTGTGTTAATCACAAACTTGCCCTCAGTTATCGGTGAAAGCATAGTGTGGGGAACTTTGGACCATGACAGAGAATCAGGCTTGGCCTCCTGAGAAGCATCCACCTCTCTGGGAGCACCTAGTCTGCTCTTGTGAAAAACCTTGAAAGCAGAAAATAAGGAGATCCTTGTTAGGCTTGGGTTGGCCAGAAGCTGTCTGCATTTGTTTGAGAAGCATGGGTAGTGATACCTGTGGGTCTCGTTGCAGGTTGCATGGCCTTTGGGACATTACTTTATCTCAGCCTGTTCCAATCTGTAAGGAGCTAGTGGTATCAGTACTTTAGGGAAGTGCCTCTCAGTGGCACTTACTTCAGTCTCCATGTTCACAACTTGCCTGCAGATGTAAGACTGTAAAAACACTGCTTGTATTTCATTTCAGGGAATCTTAAAATGCACGAGTTTGGGATGACTTTTATTCAGAGGTTAGTCTCTGAAAACTAGAGAAGAGGTTGCACAAGCTTACATAAATGAAAGAATGAGTTTTCAGAAAGCAGTAACTATATAAATGAACATAGGGGAAAAAATCTCTTTTTTCTTGTTGCTTGTCAACAATTAAAAGAAGTTTGGTTTCTATTGTATTATAGCAGCTTGTCTACTGGGGCAGATTAGGTGAGAGAACCCATCAGATTATCACCATCATATTTATCCAGTGTGGCTTGATACAGCTTCAGCGGTACAAGGACAGACTTCATTTTTCTATGATAGCTACACCTGGAAGCTATGACTGATTACTAAATTTCCTTTGGTTCAATACTGCACACAACCTGTGTGGTTCCTAGGCCTGCACAGTATTTGCAAACAATGCAAAAGTAGCACCTTGGAGAAGTGAGTAGTTGTGCAGCCTTCCCATAGCAGGCAGCAGAGGCCTTGTCTACCCTACCAGCCAAAGCAAATCTTAGCTGATCCCATAACATGAGCACCAGTGTGCCTCTCTGCCACTTCCAAATCCTGTTGCCCCTGCCTCAGCTTCCAGCCTTGCCAGAGCCTGTGCAGCAGTGCTGCTACACGAAACACAGCAGTGATAAAATCTAGATCTAATGCAGATGAGTGGGCTGCACTACTTTACAGTCTTCTGTTGAAATGCTTCTACAACCCAGAAATGCCAAAGAGACCTGAAAAGAGACCTTTTGGCAGAAGGGTAGCTTCATTCCTCCAGGTGTGGTTAGTAAGGTCTGTGAGATGTTAAGTGGAGCCATTCAACAGAGAGACAGCACTGCAATGCTCCCCAGAGCCGGTCAGGCAGGGCTTCCAGCAGGGATAAGCTCTTTCAAATAAGGCCCCTCCTTCTGCATGGTGATCCCACAGCTGATAGCCATGGCTCTTTGGAGCTGCTGTTGTTATTCCCACTTGCACCGGTGGGATCAATGAAGCACCAAGAGGTTAACATGATGTGGCAAGCATCATGCTGCAAACCTGGGGAGAAGGTGGCAGAAGATGGTGGGTCTCCCCCTCATCTGTGTGCTAATCACAGTGCTCTTCCTCACAGTCAGGAGCAGATGCTGTAAAGCAGCTGTGACTTTTTTTGTCTAGAGGGAATTCAAGCTGATGAATTAATAAGGCATGTGCAAAAGACATGGCCAGGTCTTGAAGTTTGTCCTACAGCAGCATGTCTAGCAGTGTAGAAGTCCATATGGCTTCCATACTCATGCCAAGGGCCTGTCCTATCAGGGAGTCACAGGCAACAGCAATGGTGGCCTTATATACAAAATGTGTGAGAGATTCCCCATCTGCTTCTCCTTTCCCAGAGGAAGGGGAGGGGAAGTATGTGCGGGCGGACCAGCAGGAAGGATGCCATGCCTGAAAACACCTGCAGTGATAGGTGATGCAACGGAGAGCTGAGATAGGCCTGGGTGCACTGGAGCTCGCAGCGTAGGCTGCAGCCACAGAGCTTGCTTCACCACCATGGCAGGCTGAGCCTTGGTAACCACGGGCTCACCTGGGGAAACTATCTCAGGGGTCATGGTCCCCACCAGCTCCTGGCCTGGTGCAGGACCGGGCACTGCACCACTGCATCAGGTAGGGCTACCTGAATGCCCGGCAGCTCTCCTTCTGAACATCTGAGGACTGCAGAGGTAGATGTGGGAAGCCCTCTGGGTCATACATTCACTCCCTTCACTTACACTGCTCCACCAAGAGCACATCATAGGAAACATACTTCTCACACTACTGCTTGAGTCTGGGTGCTGGTGGCTGTGGTGTCACACGTGTGGTGAGCTGGGTCTGTCTGTGCCCCTGCCATCCATCATACAGTGCAGTATCCCAGCGAGCAGAGATAGCCCCTCCAGCCTCACGAGATTTGGCTGGCAGCCTTCAGTCCAGTGTCACGGAGCATGGCCAGGCAATCTCAGACCCATGCCCCATCATGTGTGAGGCCCAGAACAACAGCAAGCCCACCGCATGGAAATGCTACTTTCTGTTCTACATGGTCAGTCACTGTAGCTCATCTTGATAGCTAGAGCAGCTTCTCAAACAAATGCCATTAAAAATACGTTCTGCTCAAGTCAGAGAACCTAGATTTGACAAAATGAACCAATGTTTCTCAAATCAGGACAAAGGATCTGACAGACCAGGCAGTATCGCAAAACCAGGATGCACAGCATAGCCCATATATCTCCTTTGTCCTTCCGTGAACACACACCTGCTGACCAGGCCCCCAGAGGTTCTCCCATGACAGGTATGATCTAGACAGGCTTGAGCAGTGGGCCCATGTGAACCTCATGAGGGTTAATATATCCAAGTGCAAGATCTTACACCTGGGTTGTGGCAACCCCCGCTATCAGTGCAAGCTGGGGGATGAAAGGATTGAATGCAGCCCTGCTGAAAGGGACCTGGGGGTACTGGTGGATGGCAAGCTGGGCATGAGCCAGCAATGTGCCCATGCAGCCCAGAAAGCCAACTGTATCCTGGGCTGCATCCAAAGAAGCGTGGTCAGCAGGGCGAGGGAGGTGATCCTACCCCTTCACTCTTCACTGGTGAGGCCTCACCTGGAGTACCGCATCCAGATGTGGAGTCCTCAGTACAGAACAGACATGAACCTGTTGGAGCACATCCAAAGGACAGCCACAAAAAAGATGCAAGGAATGGAATACCTCTCCTGTAAGGACAGGCTGAGGGAGCTGGGGCTGTTCAGCCTGGAGAAGAGGAAGCTCGGGGGAGACATGGTAGCAGCATTTCAGCATCTGAAGGTGGTTTATAAGAAAGAAGGGGACAGACTCTTTAGCAGGGTCTGTTGTGATAGGACAGGGGGAACTGGTTTCAATATAAAACACGGGAGATCTCAATTGGATATAAGGAAGAAGCTTTTTTTGAAGACGGTGGTGAGGCACTGGAACAGGTTGCCCTGAGATGTGGTGGATGCCCTGACCTTGGAGACATTCAAAGTTAGGCTGGATGGGGCTCTGAGCACCCTCTTCTAGCTGTAGATGCCTCTGTTCACTGCAGGGGATTTGGACTAGATAACCTTTAAGGGTTTCTTCCAACTCAAAAGATTCTATGTTTCGATGTTGGGAGCCCCCCCAAGGGCAGGTCTCCCAGGTCCTGCAGTTGCCCTCTCCTCACGGGGAGTGGCAGTGGCACCTTGTCAGCGCCAGGCGCTGGTGCCAGCCCGTTTCTGCTGTCCTCTGCTTGTAATTGTTAACCTGCTGGGAAGGGAAAAGCTCTGTTATTGCTAGTAGAGCTTTAACTTTGGGCACTCCTGAGCAGCTGAAGCACAGGAGCAGCGACTCTGCCTGAAGGTAAACCACTGGGTATTTCTTTTGCTTGCTTTTCTGTTCAGACTCCTCCGTGTTATTTTGTCCTATGGTTTCAGGGTACAGCAAAAAGTCTCCTTGCTGCCATTTTGTTTTTGAAGTTTTAGCTGTAATTTGAATGCCTGTTCTCTTAACGCTGAAGATTTATTTGGAAATTTGTGTACTCCCATAAATTACCTGTTCCCTCTCAGCTTTCAGCCTGGCACGCCTAGGCTTGCAAGCAGTGTTTGAACAATACAGAGAAAGGTTATCATGACTTACCTGCCATTAATAATCTATTAATAGCTGCATTTATTTAGGTTTTTTTTTTCTTTTTCTGTGGCATGCTTACCCCCACTCAACAGGTTTCCCTCTCTGTGCTTTGCTTTCCCGAGGGAGCACAGGGTAGTAGGAGTGGGGCCACCTTCCCAGCGCCACGTCCCCATATGGTGTTTGCAGGGTGGGTGGGACGGAGGCTGCCTGGTAAAACATTGACCTGTGCACGAAGCCGTGGCTGCGGAGGTACAGGGCTGCCCGAGGACGAGAGGGGAGCCTGGCAGCCACCAGCACACACAGGAGCACTCTGACTTCTCCACAGGTACTGTGCTCTGGTGACCTTCCCTTGGTTTTCAGAAGCAAAAAGGAGACAGAGGTCAGTTACAAGGTTTCCAAAGATTCCCCTGGTAGATATCTGGGGTGGGAAAAGTGTTTGGGTGGGGAAGGGCACTGTTCTTTGTTGTTTTCTTTTGCCAGGTATGTTTGGCTGGGTCGTGTCATCTAATGCTTGGGCTGGTTAACAGCTAGTTGTTTTGATTTTGTTCTGCCTTCATTTAAAACAAAATCTTGTGCCATTGCATTTGAGTGCTTCATTCATAGTTTTCTAATTAAGTTCATGACAGTTGGCTTCATCTTCTAACCAGCAAGTAAGAAAACGAGTTGAAGTTTCTGAAGAAAACGTGTAACCAAATTATTGCAGCAAGAATGTGGTTGGTGACTCACACTGAAAAATACTTGCTGATAGTTGAAGGAGCTTTGCAAATATAGACTAAGTGACTAATTTTTCCAGGACTTTTTCCTTGTAATTCCTGTGTTCCAAGAAAGTAGACACAAAAAAGATTTCAGGATTTAAGTTCCCAGTAAAATATTATGCATATGCTACTGAGAGAGATGAAGCTGAATAGGTTCAAATAATTGCTTTAAGTTTATTCAGTGATTGAACATTTTTACCATGCCAAGGAAGCAGATTCATCCATGCAGGATCTGTTCCCATGTGTAATTTCCCAGTTCGGATTCATTCTTATATAAGTACCTATGATGGCTCCCAAAAATCACCATTCACATCCCAGGTGACTATCAAGTAAACCTGAGGGGGATTTTTCACAGCGTGCTAGGTGTAAAGTGACTGATGTGTATTCAGTATTCACAATGGAGCTACAGTGTGTTTTGTGTGCAAAACAAAGTGAAGGAAAGAGATTTTTTTCATATGTTTGCTTTCAGTTTCCTCTTATGAAGAGTGTCAGCGTCAGGTCATGGCTGTGCTTGCTGCTCGCTCCCTGATCTGACAGATTTTCTTGATCTGTTTGCTAGCTGGGCTTGCACATTACACACTATTTATGCTTAGTAGATTCTCAGTGGTGCTATGCAGCACCAGTGAGCGGTAACACATTTACTTTATTAAAAGTAGTCTAAGTGAAGCATGACTTCACTTAGCAGTGCTACATCTCCTCGAGAAAAGTTCAGGGAAAAATTACTGGGGACCAAAGCAATCAGATTCCCACAGGCATCTGCTGTAAAGAAATGAAAAAAAAAACCTCAAGAAAAATGTTGGTAAAGGCTGCACAGAGCTTCAGTTTGTTGGTGAATTCTTAGAGGTAAAGCATTGATTATGATTGAAGCATGTGATCGTCATGTGTGCAGTTCTTGCTTTCTCCTCCCAGGAATGGTGATCTCAGTATTAGACAGTAAATTGGAGAGATGTAGAAGTTTCCTTTGCAGTAACTAAGATTAATGCTTAGCCTGGGCTGTTACCAGAAATTCTGTTTAGAAAGAAATTGGTCTTCACCCTTAAAGGGTATTCTTGTGACATAGACATTCATGCTAGACTTATGCACAATAAAATATCACAGATCCTACAAAGACCTTACAGAGGCACTTTCCCAAATTGGCACTGTGGTAACTCTTTATGGGTGAGAAGAATGTTTTATATTTGAAGAAATGGGCAGAGTAAAAGGGTATATTAAGAAGTGAATGATCTCTGCAGAAATTTTGTCAGGAAGTGATGCTTTCTCCGTAGAGTTGACCAATACTTGGATGGCAAATAATGAGTGCTGCCAAACAGAAATCTTCATATAATCAGAACTAGAGATGCTTAACAGGGCCATGAAAAACTTGTCCATTTCTCCCCTGAAATTATCTTTCCTAAGTGAACCTGATCGCAGAATCACAGAGCAAGAGGATGGCTGAGGCTGGCAGAGACCTCTAGTCTTCTCAGCAGGGACACCCACAACAGTGTGCTGGAGACCATGCCTAGATGACTTTTGAAGATCTCCAAGGAGGAGATGTGCCTGGTCCTGTCAGGTTTACCTGGCTCACAGCTGCCAATCAGTGCCTTTGTAGAGGGCTGCCTGTGGACTTTCCACATCCAGCAGTTCACAGAATCACAGAATTGTAGGGGTTGGAAGGGACCTCCAGAGATCATCTAGTCCAACCCCTACTAGAGGACATCTAGTCCAACCCCAGTTCTACGAGGACTGGCAGTGACCAGCTTGGGAAGGAGCACTGAGGAAACACGTGGCTCCCATGACATGGAGTTTGGGTTCAGTTGCTCAGCAGGCAGAGATAGTGGGACCAGGAGTACTGCTCTGGCTCCTGCCCAGGGATTGACCTCTTTAAGGACACCCCCACATGGAGATATTCATAGTCATTGTTTTTTTCATCTGATACAGCAACTGTAGAAGGCAATTGCTAATGTTTTGGGCTTGAGACAGAAGTAGCTTAGAAGTAACTTCATTTCTTCTACACTGGAGTTTTTCTCTAGCTGTCCACTTGTACAACACTCACATGGCAGGAGTAGCTCCTTCACATTACTCTAGGAGCAATTTAAACCATTAGCATCTAATTCACTTACTTCCTGAAGGCAGAAGTGTGAATTTCACCGAGGGTTTTGTGCCTTTTATAGAAGTAAGAGTTTTCTAAGGGGAACTGTTTAGCTATTCAGAGCCAGTTTGCAGAAGCATATTTTTGTGACATCAAACTGCTTTTCCTCTTTCTGTTGCAGTGAATGAAATGATCAGGTAAAGTGCAAGCCTTAAAAGACAGTGATTGCAGACGTGTAAACCTACCCTTGCACACTTCCAGCTGAGCAGAAGAGCTTGTGTTGCATTGAAACCTCAGCTTTTCAATTTTGCTAAATTAATGCAGTGTTAACCCATGAATTACAGCTGAGTATGAAATATCATTTCCATGAAATGAAGTAACTTTAATTATTTTAATTACCAAAATTATTTTGTGCTGAATGCACGTGTATACATTTCCCAATTATGTCAATGAGAAATGAGTGCTAAGATCTTGATTTAGTTTTTCTTCCCTGTGACGTGATCTTCCAATGAAAATACTTTTTTGTTGCTCTCAGGAGTAACATTCATAACTTTTGTTCTCACGAAAAGTCAGATGTTGCCCGGATCAGAGTGCAGCATGTAGTTGATGATTAAACATACCTATCCAAATGAATGGCAGCCCTGCCTCCACACTGCTGGGTCACAGTGTTTCTCTTCCAATATTTAACAACAACTGTCAATAAGAAACTGTAGTTGCTTACACACTGACAAGCAAAAGTAGAAATAATAACCAATACTCACAACAGAAATATTTTTCTAAATGCCTGACTAAAAGAGGGCTTAATTCTCATGCTGCGGGATCCTAACTTGCGGTTTTACTGCTCTTCTGCAGGGTTTTAATGCATCTCCCAGGATATGAGAGTGAAAAACATCAGACACTGAGCAAAAACTGGAAAAACATTTAACTTTCATACTTGGAGCGAATTGAGTTAGAGAGGTACACAGGTTGCCTCTTGTGCATCTATTATTTGGTTTAAAAAGGAACCCAAATTTTCCAAACCTGTGCATTTTTGTTTGTTGAGTGAAGGAAGCCATGTTTTACAGGTGTGAAGCCTCTACTGGCATTTCATCCTTTCTGAAGAGCTGTAAGAACACTCATCATTCCAGTTCTTCCTGTCTTCTGCAAAGATATTATCAAACAGTGTGGCATTATAGCAGTGATGTATTTTCATAACAGTCACCAGTAAAAGTGCACACCTTGCTTGGACCTCTAAGCAGCCCTTAGACAGACTTCAGCTGGGATGAGTCTAAGCTTTACCGAGCCAAATACTTTCACCACAATAATGGGAATGCTTTGAAGGGAAAATTGCTATACTAACATTCAGTAAGGCCTAGAAAGAGCTTTTTCTATCCTGGTCAATGGCACTTCTCCAAGCAATACTTGGGGCAGCCACTTCATCACTTTATAACAATGTTCTTCCTTTTGAACAGCTTGCAAAGATGCTCAGACCATACCTGTAGTTAGCTTGGTGTAGGCAGACAATGTTATAAATATCTCAGAAATTAAAGACTTGACAGTGGAAAGTTGATGAGTAGGCAGCTCCAGGTTGAATTTAGTGGGATTACTCTATCTGTTAGTGTTAATCAGTGGGGTTGATAGCCTAAATCTTGATTTTGCAAACACTTCTCTGTCTTGCATAGTGTTCGTTCCTGCTAATACTATCCTTGGGAACTACATAACCATTATTGCATGCCAAAGGAGCTTCATCAGGTTATGCTTATGAGCAAATTGTACAGCTGATGCGGCACACCTGACTGGGCCCTTCACAAAACAAAACAGAAAGGATGACTCTGAATGGAACCAAGGGAAAGCTTAAGCTGCAGTACTAAGAAGTGATAAGATGTGTCTAAGGACCTCTGCAACTCTCTTCACACACCACACCGACATAGAAATGTAGGAAGAATGCCTGGGGTTGCTGCTAGGAAACTTGTGTGACTTGGTGGTGGGAACTGTCAGTATGGATGGAGGGCAGTGTATCGATTAGAGGTTACTGGAGGTATTATCGCTGCTTTATTTTTACTTAAAACTCCTAATCAGTAAGTCTTGAAACATAAAGCTTAGCTCTGCATCAGTTGTGAATCCCTAGGCAAGGAAATACTGATTGAAACTGCAGTGCCATGGGGGGTAACATCAACATAGACAGAGAGGAGAAGGTAGAGAGGAAGTCTGGAAGTCGGAGGAGCTGCCTATCACACCCTGAAGTGTAGGCTTTCAACCTAAAAGCAACAGAATGCCTCCTGGTCCACTTTGTACTGTGCAGTTTCTTTCCTATCTTCCTCTTTTGTTTCTCTCAGTGAGGTTCACAAGAGGACAGTTGTCCTGGGAAGTGGGAGGTTGGTGGTGAGAGTTCCCAGCCTCAATCTTTTCCATTAGGAATACAGAAATGAGGAGAAATGTGACCACAGCCATGAAACTTTAAAACTGAACTCGACAGTCATTTGAAGAAGTACAACAC
>JANHGO010000112.1:0-44411 GCA_024606505.1 Aquila spilogaster
GCCAAAGCAGGCTCCCTAGACCAGGTTGCACAGGTAGGCGTCCAGGCGGGTCTTGAATATCTCCAGACAAGGAGACTATAAATAATAAAGTATTTGACCTTTTAAATTGTATAAATGTGTGATCTAGTCACTGAAAATTCAAGTATTGGAAAATAGAAAAATAAAAAGCAGAAGTAACAACCTGGAACAACCTGGAAAAAGCTTTTCTGAGTTTATTCATGTAAAAATGTAGCTAAGCACTTATGGTGAAAGTAGCTGAAACAATCAGAGTCATCTTGAGAGATGTATTCTTCTTGTGTATGAAGTAAGTAAAATCATTTGTATTTTCTGAATTTTTTCTGTCGGAACCCTCTAAATCCTTGCAGTGAGTGTATTTTTTGTGTAGGTTCTTGAGATGGATATTTGCATCACTTTGGTGATAGTGAGACTTTCATCAGCATAAAGATTATGAACATAAGGCTTCCAGGATGTCTATAAAAATATTATATTGATGAAAATTAAAAAAAGCCTGTACTACTTGAGGTTAAGAACAGAAAAGAGAGTGATATTTCATTACTGAACTTTACACTTGCTGTTGGAATTTGCCTGGAAGACTGTCCTGTCTTTGCACTTTGTCTATCCATATGGGCATGTGCTGGGATTTATGATCACAGATACAAAGGCTGAAATGATAATTGATTGCTGGAAATTTAATATATGCCTTGTACTTTCAAGCAAATGAATCCAGCTTCATGTCACAGTGCTGAGAAGGGCATGACTTCCAGAAAAATAATTTGTCATTACTTTTCTTCTAACTTATCACCGTGTGATAATGTGTGAGTATATGCAACTAACTGAGCGGGGTAAATATTAAAGGATTGTTTTTCCATGAACTTCTTGAGAACGGTATTTCTGAAGGACTTTTGTGAACATTTTTAAAATAGTTGAGTACATAACTGTATAAAAAGGCTACAGACACATGTCATGCCAGTCATCTCTGGCCACATAACATTTGTTAGCTTCAGATGTACAACAGCTGCCATCCAAACTTATTAGTGATTACTGTTGAACTGCAGAATGCCTAATGCTCTTTCACAAATAAATTCATGGCAGCTTCTGAAATCAAAGGTAATAATGTGAACTTTCTGTATAGGAAATCTGCGCTTTTACATAATCTCTCTTTGTGAATGGAAAGAATTATTATCAAACGGATTAGTCAAGAATTCCTTGTAAGGTTTTGATAAACTGTGTTTTACTGTATCTTTGTAAGATAGCTGTGATGCTGGTTTTAGGGGAAAGTCATTTCTATATGCTGAAGTGTGTAGGGGAATATATACTTAGAAGTCCCTTACAGGTCCAAGAGTCTTAATGAAGGATAAGGTATTGAAGAAGAGGAGGAGTTTCCATGACACATATGCTGTTGATCAGGATTTCCTAGTGCATAAAGTTAGAAAATGATGGTCTCATTCAGGAAGATGGTAGGAGTTTCCCATAATTAAGACACCCTTTTCCAAAAGTACTTTTTTTTTCTTTTTTTTTTTTCCTGAAAATGCTGTAATACCATTAAATGCTCAAAAGCCTGTTTATCTAAATTGAACTGCACATTGGAATGCCAGATCTGCAAAATATACATGTAAGGGCATTATAAATTTACATACAATTGGTATGTGCTGTATGGACAGTAAGCTGAGAGCTTGTGCTCTGTGCTCCTCTGGGACCTCAGTGTTTTTTCTTGTTTTGGATGAGGTCAGTGTAAGCCAATATTCAGTAGATTTTTATCAGAATATATACTTGATACAGGAAAATGTTTAGCAGGAGCGTTGAAGTTATTTCCGTATAAATCTATCCTTTCCAACTGTTCACATGAACAGCTGATTAAATTTTACAAAGAGGAAAACATGAGGACTGCAGTAGTCATTTCACTTGCCTTAGGTGTGAGTCACCTACTTTAAAAATCTTAAATATATATCAGGAGGGCTCAACACAAGATCATTTATGCATACACAAGCTGGCGTCACACTAGTGCAAGCTGAAATGGTACCTTTTGATTAGATTTTCCTTTTTTTTCCCCCTTCTTAGTTACTGCAGATCTGAATTTGAGCCCATAGTGCTTTATTTAGTTTGCAATTTATGCTGAGCAATTTATGCTTACTCTCAATCCCACAATGCTATTTAAAGACCAGAAAAGATTTGTCCTTTTTTTTTTTCCTCAAGATTATTACTGGTCATACAATAAACTGCTACCAAGGCAGACTTTCAAAAAACTATGTTGTTAAAAACTAAGTTTCATCAGGAAAGGTTCAAGTTGGATATTAGGAAAAAATTCTTCTCAGAAGGAGTGGTGAGGCACTGGCATAGGCTGCCCAGGGAAGTGGCGGAGTCACCATCCCTGGAGGTGTTCAAGAGCTGTGGAGATGTGGCACCGAGGGATATGGTTGGTGGGTATGGTAGGAATGGGTTGACGTTTGGACTAGATTATCTTTTCCAGCCTTAATGATTCTACGATTCTATGAAAAGTCAGTTGAGTATTGCTATAGACAGTATAAGGAGAATCTTCTGCAATATTTGGGTTTAAAATGAGTAGAAGGAAGACCCAGGACATTGGCACGCCCACTGAGAGAAGCCAAGTCCTTGAACACTGTGCCAGAAGGGCAGAGGATCATCCATCCTTAGAGACATTCGAATGTGGAGTGGACAGAGCTCTGGGAAACCAGACCTAGCTCTGAAGTTAGCTCTAGGTTGAGAAGGAGGTTGGCTCAGGTGATCTCCAAGTCTCTTAGGATATGAAGATTTCTATGATTTTTTTAATAAGTAAATTAAATATACTTAATGAATGTTACATTTCTCATCTGATGACTGTCAAAAAACTGTAAACTTGTCAAGAAATCTATCAACTTGAAAGCCACTATTCTGCCTGTAAATAATGCATTCATTATAGTTCTGGTCCTGTGGACCTGCATTTTAGTTCATGTTTCTTTGATGCATACATATGAATGGTACTTTTCCTCCAAATACTCAACTGATTTGTTTCCACGTTATTAAACACATCTTTAAGAGAATCACACTGAGTACAAGAGACGAACATCTAAATGCCGGGTGCTTCTTACACTTGGGTCTTTTAAAAGTACTTAGCAGACGGTGGTGATGGTCTGTAGGGGAGAGAGTTTTTGGGTTTTTTTTTTAAGATCACTGCTATTCAGAATGAATCGATTGGGAGGACATTTTACTTCTGCAAATTTACAGTGATGTTCTGTCAGAAACAGAAATAGACCAAATATTACAAAATAATCATCAATGTCGGTAACAAAAATCTTGTCTCTAAAACCAGACTCGCTCTCTGATTATATTCCCCCGCATCCTAATTTTGCTATATTTAGTACAGTAAGAGCCTGAAATGTAATACTTCAGTTTTACATTCATCTACTCTATAAAGCAATAGACTTAGTTCGTTTCAGGTTTCAGCAGCTCCCCTTAAACGGATTCAAGGCTTTTAAAAGACACAATTTGGGAACGGATGAAGGTCAGTGCGGAGTCATGTGCTTGCTTTTGTGCTTGGAGTAATAATGTTCAAGAGCAGGAAACTTTTTGCAATTGACAAGTAGAAGGAAACCTTTCAGGTTGGATATAAAGCAAAATTATGGCTACTTCTCTATTTAGAACTATGAAAATGTCGCTCTAAAGTACACTACATTTAAAAGAAAAAAGAAAATTGAGGAGATTGAACTGCATTGTTAGGTGAGTTCCTCCTAACACTGAAAATGTGATGTGACAAGGAAAAGGCACTGGGGCTTAAAAACTTACAACACAGGCATGATGCACATGCACAGTTATACTGTGCTTTAGACTACAAAAACATATCACATGTCACAAGGAATAGTTCCTGACTTAAAAATACTGAATGGAAAAAACCTTTGCCTTTTCTCTCTCATCTCTCTAGAAAGAGGGGGAAATAATATTGCTGCCTTATGAGATTGGCTTCTTTGAAGGTAAGAGATCAATTCATTTCTCATTTAAAGCAACTTCATTCTTATTTGAAGTGTTTGCTCAGAGCGGAGGCTGCAGGCTGTATGCGCTGCGGAGACAGCTGACAAGTAGAGCTTTCCATCAGTTTGCAGGTAAAGGGAACAGAGGAAATCTGTGGTCTCCCGTGGGTTCTTGAGACCCACAGGATGCCTGGCAGTGCAGCATGGGAGGAGAAAGGTGCTCTTCGGGGTGGGTACCTGCAGCCCCACTGCCCACCCCGTGGCCACAGCCTGGGTTGCTGAAGCCAGAGGCAGCCGGCTGCTATTCCGGCCTGGCGACTGCAGCAGCAGTGCTGGAGATATGGTGGAAGTCATGTGCTCTGAACATGTTATAGGAGCGGATTAAATTCCTTCTCCTGTTTCATATGCCGGATCGGTTGGGCTTTATGGAAATTTAATCCCGCATGTATTTTTCTGGTTTATGTCCTGGTGTATTATAAGATGCCGTGAAATTTAACTCAGATGCTTCCTTTGCACAAGAATTATCACAGTAGCTTTAGAATGGGTAAAATACAGCCTTTTAGCATCTTTACAGCTTAAAAAAAAATTAATCTTTCTTGGGTGGCATGTGCCTCTTGTGTGCAGTGATACGTTTTTGTGCTGTAAACCTCCTCTGTCTTTGTAACGTTTCCAGGGTGTCATCGCTGTGGAGTTCTCATTGTTATCTTCAAAGATAGTAGAGGAGATAATATATCAGATGTAGTTCAACAAACAACAGAAAGGATGTGAAGTTTAGGGAAATAATAGCTGAGAGAAAAAGTAATGATGGCTGGGCATGTTCGTGCAGAGGATGATACAACTGAAGAGAAAAATTACTGCTTATCAGGAAAATGGAAAGGAATGTTATAAAGCAGACCAGAACCGTTTCATTTCATCAGTAACCAGTGACAGAACAAGAAAGTGGCATCGTACAGAAAATATTTCAGAAATGAAACACTAAGAAACTTTTTTTTTTAGCAGTAGGCAATAAGAAAATCTAGGAGGGCATGTTCTGTAATTCCTATCACTGGAAGTGCTCAGGTCAACACCAGGTATCTGTTTATCAAGGATGCTGTCAGGACAATGGTATGGTGAGGCAAAAGTAAATGCATTTCACACTGTAAAGTTATCAGAGAAAAACACAAGATCAAAAGCCAGATTTTCGGGTTCTGATTTCACCTTTTTAAGCATCTGCTATTAAATCACCATATAGCTTATAAACTCTACCAAATAGGGTAAAATGGTGATAAAATATTTATTCAGGGCATTGATTCAGTGGAAAACTATATGAATAAATAAAAATGCTTAAATGTAAGCACGTACATAAGAGTTTTGGTTGGTGAGTCATACATTTCTAAACAGAGGTCAAATAAATAGAGGCCAAAGTACAGACATCCAGTTTTTACAACTTCAGGAATTTCTCTTCTAAGTATTTTTCAGTATTATGCAAAAGAAGTGGACGTATTTGTTTTCTTCTCATCGGTGAAATCAAGAAGTCTTTGCTTTGCTTCTGAATGGTTTTGACTTAAACCTGCTCTGCCTGAAAGGAGTGCCAGAAGTATTTACATCATCTAGAGACAGTAACACGGTCATAGCCTACATCTGGGATTGGTAAAAGTAATCTTACGAAAACGAGGAAGTATTCTCTAATTAGAGTGCCTGTATTTTTTGAGTTTTATCTGGAAATACCTCTCTGAAAGGAAGGAGCTGTTAAATTGATTATTCTAGAAACAGGGAAAGTAGGTAAAATGTGAATTTGCAATCTGTTTCTCACTAATGGTGGTGATACTCAACGTTTATTCCTGAGAAAACGTTGCTATTCACTTCGTATTTGATTTTTGATGGGTATGAAACGAAGTTGCTGTTTTATCCCTTTCTAGCTTGGGCAGAACACTTGAGATTTTTATTTTGTGTGCTGTCCTTGAATTCTCAAATTGTTTTAAAACCTTGACTCCTGCCTTTTTGGAATGAAGTCATACCTCTGCCCTTTATATAGATCGTTTAGTGGTCTTATTATGTGATAACATTTATAAACAGTAGTTTCACAAATAATTAAGAATTGGAACAAAAGCCCATCAGACTCTGACTTACTCTATGCTTAATGCCCACAAAGATTTATTTAATTAACCAAGTTAGAATAAAACCTGTATTTATTTATTAAAATGTTTTGTTGAAAGAATCCCATTGAGATGCAGAGTTTCATTTCCAAGGGTATCCTGGGATACAGGCCAAGATATGAGTCTTGAAGAATGTTATTGAGAGCAGTGTGCTTTGATGTCTCATTTATTTTGCAGTTGAATTTACTTTCTATTTTTTCCTTTGTTAGATGAAAACAGCCTGCTGGGAGGATTGTTTATTCCAAACAAGTTGTCCTGCGCCTTATTCTTTGCCTGGGTACTAATTGCTACTTTACAATTAGATGGAGATTGTTTTAGAAGTGCACGTATATGGATTTGTTAGCACTTCTTAAGTCGTTCTTCTACTAGTCTGATGATTAATCAAACATATGCGTCTTGCTTTATGGTGCCATGAACAACTTCCTGCTGCACTTCGATTTACTGGAACCAGCCTTCCTTTTGATTTTTTTCAATGTAACGTTAATTTTCTTAAGCACAAGCATCTCACCACTTTAATCCTGGTTTTACTTAGTATTAAATATTTAAATTGTATTGGAGAAGGCATTCAAATTTTATTTGAATACAGAAGTCTTCTAGACATCTCTAATTATCTTTTGCCAAATCCACTTTATCTGTGATTAGTATGAAAGGGTGAATGTTTTTGTCAGGAGCTTATAGCTTTGCTTTTGTAATAGGCTGCATTTTAAGTAGCCAATTGGATTGGTGTTGGCCTTTGAAAAATGTAAAATGCTTTGAAGGAAGACTTAAATAGACCAATAAAGATTGTGCAAGCACACACATTTAATCTCAGGACTCACTGCATTATAGTTCAAGCTCTGGGAACCTGAAGGAATTGCACTGGAGAATAATCAAAGGGTACAGCTTTATTACTTGTCTGTTCTGAAAATGGACTGTTTCCTCTGTCTTAAGACACTAGGTGCTCTAGGTACTCTGATAAAAGAAAGAAGACAGCACTTTAGATACCGTATTGTAAATTTTTAGGGATGTGCAACTGTGAAGTGGATGGCTCATCTGAATTCAGAAGTAATACAGGATGTATGCAATTCCTGTTCATGGTCACCAAAAATAATTCTGAAATAACTTGAGATGACAAAAGCCTTTTCCTGAAGGATGAATCCTCCCTTAGAATTATTTGTGATCGGAATCATCATTTGACACAGAAAGTGATGGGAAGGATCATTTTGTCAGCTTTGTATTCAGAAAACCTAATCCACATAACTTTAAGAACAAAAATGAATTTGTACTTATGTACTTATATACTTATATACTTACATACTTATATAACAATGGTATCACATCTGAGTGGTGTTTTTTCTTTCTACCTTTCTTTCTTGAATGATTCATGAGTCTTCCTATTTGCTCCCTTGTGAGACCATATAAGGAAAAAGTGCTACATGTATGTTTCATATTCACATGCTGTCCAGCTGAGATGAATACATTTTTTCTAAATACTTCTGTGATTGCACATCACATTTGTATTCTTCTGATTGTAGCAAGGGGATTTTAAATACCAAATATGCTGATAGTCAATGGAGGGACAGATTAAACCAATTAGTTACTTTTTTTCCTGCGTGCCATTCTTGTATTTCTTTCTTGTGAATTTTATTTTCATTGTCCATTCTATTTTCATTGTATTTGAGAATGTCAAATGAATTAGCACGGGCTCCGATAGTGTTGTGAGGGTTTGGCTTCTTTATCTTTTCCTTCCTTTTTCCTATTAATCAAATAACATTATTTCCTGGAGTCTCCACTGTGGAGCATTATCATTTCCAAGCAGCACAAAGATTATTATAGATTTTCAACTAATTGTGAGATTTTTTAGCCTTAAGAAGTAGGTGGAAGTGGCTGGTTAATAGCTGAGAAGGCCTGGCTTTCAGTGTTAATGCCAGTCTTTTTTTAAGTGCTTCACCTTCCTTTATTCAGTTTCAATTGGATTTCTGTGACACATACATACACATGTTATGCATCTGCATAAGCAGGGTCCTGAGTTGCTCTTAGACTGATTAAAGGTCAATTTCTTTGCCCTTATTACCCTATCAATTACTTAGCATACTATGGTATTAGTACAAGATTATCTTTTAAAAAGCCTCATCTCCAGCCTTGAGAGTCTCATTTCATTCACAGAAACACAAGAAAATCTTGTCCTTTTCTTTGCCATTATTTAACTGGGCTTTATTTATGTGTTTACTTATTTACTTGTTTTGCAAATAAGTATTCGTAAAGTAGGCAATAAAGTCACATGTAAGAATAATGAAGGGCTGAATGAATCTTTGTTTATTAAAGGATTCTAGAAGTTTGTCTCATGAAAAGCAATTAGTAAGTGTTAGCAGTTGCTGGTGGATTAGCAGTAGCCCAGGTCAGCAACTGACAAATCATCAAGATAGAAGTTCCAAAGCCAATGATTACAAGCTGAAATTCTCTTCCTGTCCCCAGAAAGCAACAACAAGAAGCAAAGCCCATACCTCAGCAAAATCAGAGGGAAAAAGCATGCTTTTAGTATTGGATCTCAAGATGTCCTGGTTCTTGTAGCTTTGGCAAAGCTCATTTACTGATCTTAATGGCTGGAATGTATTTCAAAAGGATTAATTTTCTGTCCCTCCATATGTGTGTGCACATTTTAAAAAGATGTCAGTTTTCATTAGTTCCCTACCTCGGCACTGCTGTGGTCAGACCCCATGTTTTTTTACGTTGCTCCTGAAAGCACCACCTTCCTTTCTCAGCCATGAGCATGCAAAGCTGAAATGTCTTTATCAACGTCTGCTCTGCTGAAATGCCATAAAGCATCATCACTGTAAGCTCAATAAATGCAGAGCTGTACTATGCTCATGGAAGGAAGAACCTGGAAGAGTTGTTTAGGTCAGTGGCATGCCTCAGAGGCATTTTCTAAATTCTTGTAAGGGGTATTCTGAGATATAAAGGAAGTATTCAGGTGGATATCACTCTTTTAATGGGAGTTTTAATGGTAGAAGAGGAATCACTTACTCCAAAAGTAATGCCTCCTATTCATTTCCATTGAAAATACAGTAGATGCAAAGAGCACAATAACACTATTTGGTAGAGCAAATTCTCAGCTACAAAACTCTATTTTTCAGCAGTCACCAGCATTAGATACGTGTTTGCATCTGTGATGAACAAGAGCCTGCATGCTGTGCTCATAGTTATCTGACCCACTGTTGCTGTCACCACTGCTGAAACACACCGTCCCCATGCCTCACTGTGCCCACATCCACTGTTTGGTCTCCATAAATGTTCAGCAAGCGTCCATGAATGTCAGTGGGTGCCATTGGGTACCATTTTTTCTGCACAGAGGAATTCAATTCACCTTTGCTTCATACGTACTTCATGTCAGACACCATTCTGTCAGACTGCCCCTCTGCTGCCATCTGTCACATATCAATAAAATGTAAGGGAATGCTGGTGGGAAGGTTCATCCTCTGCTGCTGTACCACCAACATCCACCTCTGACATTGTGGGCCGACATAATAGAATAGGAAACATTACTTTTGGAGCAGCCCTTGTACTTTCCTAATCTTGCAGGCCAGCCCAAATGACTGAAACTCACTGCTGCGTTAGGGAAATCAGTGAAAGCAGTGGTTATGGGGATCTTCAGTTTAGATCAGCGGAACAGTCTTGCCCTACCTTTCTGCCGTACTCAAATAACTGTCCCGAATACTTCAGATGGCTTTTCTTAAGTTATAGATGTGGTAACCTGTGGAAATATTTCATGTTTTACTGTTCCTTGTGGAATAAAAAATACCAAATGGCATTTGTAGAGCTACACTCATCTTTAAGTATTTAATTTTGAACTTTCTCCTCTGTGGCTCTTCAGCTGACAAGGAATATTAGAACTTGTACGCTGCAGTTTGTTAAAACATGTAAATTTATGTTCAGAATTGTTTGTCAGTCTCTCAGAAAATTGAAAGTAATTAAATAGAAAGTTCTACAGATTTGTGCCATCTCTGTACCCTCTCATCTCAAGATGGTGTGAGAAGCAGACAATTGTAATAACTTGCTGCTACTCCTTTCCAGCTTAATTTGATCTTGTTCCTTAATTCTGACAGATTGTTTTTAATTTTCCCATCTGTTCCCATAAAAATCTCAAGTGATTGACTCTTGGGAAAAAAGTAATGTCTAATAGCTGAGCCATTTTTAATGAGTTGGTACGATTTATTTCATGAGACGTGCTGAAGAAGGAAAGCCAAAGGAAAAATGGGGCTTCAGGTGGTGAGTGTGAAGAAAGGCAAAGGACAACTGCATCCTTCAGAAGTTCCCACTACTCCCTTTCACCTTAGCTCTGGGCTGCTGCTGTCTCCACTTCCAGGCAATGTGCTGTGTCTTGGAATTACGGTCAAAAAAATATCTATATTCATCAGAAGTAATTCCTTTTTGCCTTTTGCTCAGTATTTGCTTCCAGCGGCTCCAAGGGCTAAAACCACTGCTTAAAATTTGCCTACAAATGGCATCTCACAGGGCAGGAAACCATAGATGTACAGTACGAATCTTTAAGAACTACAACGGTGAATATAAATGTTCGCAATTGGACTTCCCTCTTCTCTTTTGGTCTTTAAATATTATTGTAATAAGCTTGAGTAATATTTTTAATAATCATCAAATAGCAGTTACTCTGTCAGCTCAATACTTCGTTATGAAATCAAATAATGAAAATAAATACACAGCTCTTTTACAAGGAGAGCTGAAAGTTTGAATGAACACTGCAAATATGCCATTGTTAGTACAATCTTTTTTAGAATTCATAGAATAATGAATTAACTTTCTGATTGCACATTGTGAGGCATAACAAATGAGAGAGTGCTGCTATGGTAATAAGCATAACATACACTTGTTCTGCAGGTTTTGATGGGCTACCAACTTCTTTTAACTAGGAAAATGTAGGAGTAATTTGACTGGAGATAGGAGGGAATAAAATGGTCTTATTTTTATGGAATTTTTGACTCGTTATTGCAATCTAATAGCTGTGTCACTAGATTGGGTCTTTTTGTTGTTGTCGGGAAGAAGGAATCGATTGGTAGATTGCTTTATCTGCACGACAGGAGACAAAAGTGACTTAATTTGGGCTTTGGGAACATGACCCATTATCTGTGCCTCTTGATGGATCTTGGTCAAGGATCTTGTTGCGCTGTGGTTTAATAATAAGTCTTCTATGTATTTATGTAGCTAAAATGAAATTCACAAGATGTAAGTTTAATGGTGCTGCATGAATCCTTCATAAGGCATTGATCTTGTGTTTTTTATCTTCTCCCTCAGCGTGTCAATCCTGATCTTCAATACTTCTCGGCAGTGCTTTGTAGTGGTGAAGCAGTTCCGCCCAGGTAATCCTCTTTTTTTTTTAGATTTACTTTTGCTCTCTAGCGAAGCAAGCTTTTAAGGCTTTAGCAGTTAAAAGTTGGTGCATCTGTGGTGCTAAAATCTTTGTTCTGTATTCTGTTCTTTGTGCAGTAGCCCACCCTTTTCAGCCGGTCAGAAACTCTAACCAAGGAAATTTCCATTACAGATGAAACGAATGATGAGGGTAGCCTCACGCCCTGCTTTTGGGACAGTCAGTGTCCTCTTTTGCATGACATTTCAAACAGCCCTACGATGCTTGTGCAATCAGTTACTTCTATTTGAAGCTCATTTTTGACCTATCTGGCTGGCAGCTTTTGTTCAGGATTGCAATATTCCTTATTTTTTTTAAAGTAGTTTGTGGGTTTTTTTATGTGATATGTACTTGGAAACTGAAAATGTGGGAAAATTAGGACTGCTTATGCCATAGCTTCATCAATACAATGACAGTTTCATTTTATGGGATGTTACTGTGAATATAAGTTAATATCCTGTATTTTCCGACTTTTGATTCAGTTGTTTTTATGCAAAGCATTGTTTACTTTTTGGAAGTTAAAAATGAAATGCGTATTGTCTGCATGTTAAATTAAAGAATTCACAAGATATTTCACTGACTGTTGCTAAGAAACCGTTTCAAGATTGTTTGTGATAGACTTCATTGGAAACTTTCTGGGGTGGTGTCATGATATCCTTACTTACCAGCAGTGATTGACATACTCGGTTTTGTGCAGCACTGTTATAATAATAGTGCTTATTTCTCGTGAAGCACTATATTGACTATTATAAGGAGTTTGTTTATCTGTTTATCAGTAATTCAGTGCCTTTTATTTGCCAGCTGAGTAAAATCACTCATGTAGCTGTTGCTCTCTTTGAGGCAATCTTAGGCAGAAGTTGGCATAGATATATGCTTAATGATGACCGTTAAATCATCTCCATGGAGATGTCAGACCTGGCCTTAGGGGCCAGTGGTCAGTCTGACACATCGTAGCAGCTCAGTGAATGCAATCGTGTCTCTCTGTCACTCATGACACTATAATTTTATTTCCATCAGCCGGTTACCGTCTGCATTGGTGCCTGTTTCTCAGAGCAGAAATTAAAGTGAAGGCTTCTCATTGCCTCTCTTAGGATCCCACGGAAGATGATAATACAGCTTTCTTCTTGCAAGCAAACAGCTGCAGCTCAGGCAGCAGGCTCATCCCCTGCATGTGTGGTGGGTGACATATGTGCTTGCCTTGCCTTGGGGTGTGGCGTGCTGATCAGGTTTTCCCATTTAAGTCCGTGCTGTTTCTGGAGGCATTTGTCCATCTTTGTACACACATCCCCATCACATTCCCTTATGCAGCACCAGCAGAAGTCTGATGTGGCTGCAAACAGATCGTTTTAACCTACTGTAGGGAACCTGCTTTAGCAGGGGGTTGGACTTCATGATCCACGTAGGTCTCTTCCAACCCCTACAGTTTTGTGATTTTGAGTTTTAAGCAGCTTATTTGGCTGGCCTGAGAGAGGTCAAGAATGGAGGAAGCTTCCTGGTGGTAATGAAGTGGCTGTTTCTGACCAAAGTACTGTAAACCATCAGAAGATGAGGAAGCAATAGGACACAGCATCAGTGGTGGGTGACTGCTGGAAGAGGAGCTCCAGATTCTAGTTTCTGCTCTCTGAACTCTTCATGCCTCTTCAGTAAGAAAACAGCTTGCAGTGAGGAAGAGGAATGTCTCAGGCTTCCATCTGAAGAGCGTGCCCTAGCCAATAGACCATAGGCTGATGTTTGATCTGTAACTTTATGACCTCAGGTGCATCACTTGTGCAGTCAGTTCTCCACCTTCAAGAGAGGTCTGAGGGACTGCTCTGGTCCCTGGTACTAGGGGCACCTTGATCTTCTAGGCTTTGTTTCTGTATGAGAGAGGAATTCAGTCTGAACCTTTCCAAGCCAGATGGTAACGAGTCCATGCTTGACTGAACACTGATTTTTGGACTCTTTAAAGAAATGACTAGTATGGCTTGTTTTCTTCCTTATTGACAGAGAAAAGCTGCTAGCATGCTGGAGTGTTGGCATATCCCAGGGTTTTTCTCTGAGGAGGACTGCTGGATTGGGTCCTTCTAGGAACATAACTTTGATCTACACGGAGCCCAGTTGTGCTGGGGGAGGAGGAGGATGGCAGGTGCCTGCTGGAATGACAGAAGGGGTTTCAGGGATTCAGCAGCCTTACAACAGAGAGTTACTGTAATCACAGTTTCGTATTTCCATTCCCACACTCTTACCTATATCCTGGTTTGGTGCCTAAGTCCTTTATTGAAATGTATGCTTTACTTCTTTTTGTATGTACGATGAAGATATGTCCATACTGACAAAGCAACACAATCTTAAAAGTGTTGGGTTTATCTCAGAGAGATCCTGGAGGTAGTTGTCATTTATGGTAATTCATAGCTTTTGAAAGTTTTTGTATTAACAGCAGTATGCACCCTTCAAGGATTTTTTTTCTCTCCTCCTTACTGCGTTTTAAGAAGAAAACATCTCTACTTGTGTCTATCAACATAAAAAATGAAGGCTTCTTTTCCTTAAATGTTTGCATCTCAAGGGCCTAAACGTTCCTACTGCAAACAGCTTTGGGCATCTTGAGTTCCGGACAAAGATGAATTTTGGACACACTTCTGCACCTCATGTTTCTATTCAGACTGACCTGGACAACACCCATGAAGTGCTGATCTCTTAGACAACCCCAATTTCTGGGGTATAGAAAGTGCTTGAGAAGTCACAACCGTGGTAATTTATTTTTACACTGCAACATTTCGTTAGGGATCGTGTTGTGTATCAGTCTTAAGAAATAATGAGCTAATAAATGAGCTAATAATGAGCTAATTTAAAGAACAAGAGGTTGCCTACTGAACTTAAGATCTTTTATATGCCAGCTCTATAAGATTTAGGAAGGGAGATAAAGTTTTCATTTGAAAGCCCTATTACCAAACATACCTAAAATTTGGATGTACAATATTTTTGTGGAATAAAAATCATTTCAAGTTTTAAAATAGGTTTATTCAGAGTGTTTTGTAACACCCTCACAGTAACCTCCTGTGAACAGGGAGGGGATAGGCGTGAAATTTCAACAAAGAAACAGATGGAATTGTACCTGTGAATGGAAGTTATAGTGATCTGGAATTGCTGACAATGACTTTTTGTGTTTATATCCATTCCTGCAGTTTTTGCTCAGGCAAAATTTCAGTTGACCTCGGTGAGAGGTTTTGCTTAAACGAGGACTAAAATCTGGCGCTTTCTTTAGGTGTGCATTACTGTGGCAGCTGTTTGTAGATTAATTCAAGAAGTCTTTTTCAAACTCCACACAGGAATCTGTGCAAGGAACTATATGTTCAAAAGAGGATTTTTTTTTTCCCCAAACAAACATACATGCTTTTCATACCCTTCCTAAATAACAGCTGAGTTGACAGGCTGAAAGACTCATCATTGTGCACATGGTACATTATGTGCAACCCAACTTTCCTGCAAAATAACTGCGGAGTTTAAATTAAATCCTGATAGCCACATTGCCTAACAAACGGAAGCTGTTAGGAGCTTCTGGGGTGTAGACTTCTTGGACGAGCTAGCTTCCTTTTTAATGTGCATGGACGCATCCCAAATGATAAAGGCACAAACAGAGCTCAGAGAATAAATTTATTCTCGGAGGTGGGAGGAGAACTTTTGCTCTCTAAAGTTCTGTGTGTCATAATTTTAGTAGATAGCACAACTAGATACTTGCTGCTTTCAGATGCTCTCGTGATTATAACTTTGCACCAAATTCATGTAGTCTATATATTTTTTCCTTTAAATATGAATAAACTCAAAGAACCCTCTTGTTTCTTTTCCTTCTGTGTTTGTTTGTTTGTTTTAAGCCGTTTACATGTGTGAAGTAGAAAGGCATCATCCTCAGCTCTTTCAGAACCAGGACAAGGAGAGTTTCTCCCGCCTAGAGGATCCCTTACCTGCTGTGGTAGGAGTGACTTACGAACTCTGTGCTGGCATCGTAGACAAGCCACACCTTTCTTTAGAAGAAATTGCCTGTGAGGAGATCTTAGAAGAGTGCGGCTATCGTGTTCCCATTACAAACCTAAAGAAGATCACTTCTTACAGGTAAATAGCAGCAAGTAAAAACACCATGTTTTCTTGTGTCACAGATTTCTGAAGTGGCTTGAATGTGAATTAATGCTCCCCGTTCCCTTATTTATACAATGTGTTGGAGCTGCTATCGAGCTCTTAAGAGCAGTTTGTTACAGAGCTAGAAAAATGCCTGGCTTTCCTGGGTCAGTCTTTTCCCACTTCTGATTCTTATTATTCTGATATAAGCTTCCCACAGTGGGCTCTGATTTTCTATTCATATGACTTTGCGGAAGCATGAGAACTTTTGCCATTATATTTAGGGCATAATTAATGCTTCTTTGAATGGAATGGTAATTAATGTCATCTATGAAGATTTCAGTGATTTAACGGTGATGGTTTTTACATGACATTTGTTGCAGCATTTTAAATGACTTTTGAAAAATACAAAATGTGAGTTGTTTCAAGAAAAAGAAAAGAAAAACTCAGGAGAAACTCTGCACACTGCTTTAATCCCATTATATCTCCTTCCCAGCTTTTCGTATCCACAATGTATGTATGTTTGTGTTTTACAGAGAATGCTGCAGGATTTTTCTTTTCTTCGTTTTGCTTGACATCTCCATTGAACCAGGCCTTGTCATTGGTTTTTAATTTGGGAATTGAATACAAATCCACAGCTGTCAATCCTGGCAAATGTTATTTCCTGCTGGATTAACAAGCAGTGCTTCTGTTGAGGGGAGGGGTTGAATCACAGGAGCTGTCTCTTACAACGCCTTGACACTAGATCAAGGGTTCTGCTGAAAGAAGAAATGCCTTCCAGATTTATGAGAAACTGCTGCATTTTGTATGTTGAGTTACACTGGTGGGCTGTACCATACAGATATATACACTTGTATACACACCCAAAAGTAGGAGGAGTAGAGTATAATATCCGTAGTCGTCAGTGTAGAAGTTTGGCTCAATAACAACTCTCATCCCACTAAAATGGCATATATTTTTGGTTGTTAAATATCTTTTTCTTTTGCATGTTGTTGTTGTGAGGTTTTTTTGTTTTTAATTGCAGCCTGACTTGCAAAGAGAGTATACAATGGGAGTTGTCAGTGTTGAGACTCAGCAAAGGATGCTTACTTACTATGTTAATCCCCCAGTCTTGCTTTGTGTATGTGGACACAGCTTTCTGCCCATGGAGATCCATGCTAAAGTCAAAAGATCTTGTGTAGTATTGACTTTTTCAGATTCATATAAAAGGTTAAAGCATCAAATATGGTATTTTTACAGTTTCTTTGTTCAACTTACTGTGCTGTGTACTAAAATTTGATTCCAAATGCTATGATCTTGCTGTTAGCAGCGTCCTGTTACTCTTCCTTCAGCCCGGCTGGTGTATCTCTTTGATCCTTGAGCATTTGATGCAAAGACAAGAAATAATTGGTCCCTCTAGGCTCTGCTAAGGACATTTTTTTCCATAATAGCTATATTACATATTAGAATTTCAGGGCTTTTTGTAAGTGTAAAAGATTTTTCCAAATGGTTTGTGCTGTTTTGTGCTGCGACCGTCAATATAAAGAGATTAACATGAAGTGTTATGTGAATGTACATGCATGCCATTAATAGTTATGTCATACAATTCTTTTGTTATTTGTCATCCCAACGATCTGTGTAATAGTTGCTCCATATTATTAATTGATCCATTGCAGCAGTTGAGAGAAGCCATGACAAATGGAATCAGAAGGAATTTTGGGAGGATCTCCTGTTCCAAAGAACAGGCTCAGCTGGATTTATGTCATTTCTAACAAGCATGCATCTGTGCTTTCTCTAAAATGACATCATTTCATAGCCTTTCCAAGCATTCTGTCTGAAGTGTCCTTTCTATAAGCAAGGTTTTCCTCATATCTGGTCTCATTTTCCTGTTCTTCATTTCCAAGCTGTGATTTATTACTGTCTTCCCAGCGGACATGACATACATCTGCACCTTCCATGTATTTGCTTGAATATGTCTCCTCTTGATTTTATTTTTGTCTATGCAAAGCTATTTTAGTTGATTTTACCTTTTTGTTTAGACCACGTTTTCTCAATGTCTGATCGTTCTTTCTGCTGTCCTCTGCCTTCTTTCCATTCGATCTACGTCTTTCTTAAGTGGAGCCTGAAGTGGAGCACAGAATTTGAATATGAGAGTCCTAAAACAAAATATTGAACTATATTAAATGGAAGACGGTGCCCAGCAGAATCCTATTTGCTGTACATTTAGACAGTGATGCTCACTCCATGAGTACCACGTTCATACTAGTTTTGCACCAAATTCAGTTTCTTCAATTTCCCACTATACTGTGATTTCCTTACTTCTTAGTAAGCTAGTCATATTAGATGGAATCCAAAGCTCTAATAAATTGAAGTAACATTGTTTTTGCGGCTGTTCCTATCCACAAGACCTACTATTATTATAGCTGAAATGGTTTGTCTGTATGTGACACAGGATTTACAAATCTGTTAGCTGTTGGTTTTTTCTTGATGCAAGCAAGGCCATGTTAAAAATATTTATATAAATGTAATTGAGAATTACGAAGTCTACTATCTTTTTGTAGATGAAAGTTCAGAATTCCGTGCACAGTGAGAAGGCTTTCATACAAGCAAGGGCTTCTGTGATCCATCCTTTGGTCTGAAAGGAAGGAGTTGTCTTGTATGCTTCTTGTCACCCGTTCCTAGTATCGTGGTAATGAGAATGAAATTGCCTAACTTGAATAAAGGCAGATCTGACAGAAGAATATGAAAAGCAGAAGATGCAGCAAATGTAAAGGGAGAAGCAGCTTTTGCAAGAGATATAAACACAGTTCTGTGGCTGATGAGTTGAGAAGGGGAGGGATGTGGACAGTGTGTGGTGAGAACTCAGAGTAGGGGTTGAAGTGTATTAGAAGTAGCCTCATTTCACCATTACAGCAAGTTTGTTTTCTGTTTCATCAGCAGCTAATCCACTCTTATAGGCTTCATTTTCCATTGTGAATGTTTTGACACCTATTACTGTGCTGAGTTGTAGGCAGCTGTGTGTATGGCCTCAGTCAAAAATGGCGTAGATGCAATGGGGGTAAAGGAACCATTTAGACCAACAGTAAAATGAAGGTCATACAGCAGCACTGGGATTGTAGACTGGGGCTTCTTGAAAACGATTGTCAGTGAAACTGTTAATCTGTGAGATTTCTTCCCGCTTTGTTTTCCTAAAAGCAAGATTTCAAAAGGGAACGAACCTTTCTCATATATTAGATGAAACGCTTTCTTTCTGTCATTGAATCCCAGCAGCTTTCAGTTTGAATCCCATGTGGAATTAAGCTTTTAGGTAGTTTCTTAGCTTGAAATACTCCCAGCTATCTTCCTTGAGACTTGTTTCTTCACAAGACTGGGGCAAAGAAATGTTTTGTTCTTACTAAATATGTTGTCATAAATTTTGTCATTGCAACTTGTAATATTCTAGTTCTTGAAATGCTTGGTTGTCTTGAATAATATTTATAAACTTCAGTAATGTGTTATAGTAGCAGGAGAAAGGCTACTTAGAGCTTCTGGTTCAACTTCTTTCCCCTTTATTCCATCTCTAGTTTTTCTCAGAGGTTGGAGAGAATATGAATTGGGTACAATAGATCCTGCAGGTACTCAGCCCTCTAAAACATTCAGATGGATTAGTTTAAGGGCCTACCTACGTTAATAATGGTACTTGCTTTAATCTTTCTACATTTGAAACTTTTCCAGAAGTATACAACAAAGAAGAGTATTCATAGAATTAATATTGGATGTTCCAATTACTGTGCCATGGCTATTAGCCGCTGTGCAGTGGGGTAAAAATGGTTTGTATTCACAGATTATTATGTAGAAAGAGTAACGGCCTTGAAAATGTTGGAGTGCATTATAATTAGAAAGATCACCTGCTAGTACACCTGTTGGGAGATGGCATAATGTAATATAATTTTATGTTAATTACTTCTCCGCTTTTTTCCTGCACCTGCCGCTTATAAAGTCAGAATTGTACGAAGGTCTTAAGAAGTGACAATAGGAGCTGCATGTCACTGTTCATCAGTGTAAACGTTGCGTGCCTAAGTAGATCTTGATTTCAGCATGAATAACAGAGATTTGTGTCATTTATTTGTAAACACAAATGACGTATTCAGTGTGTATCCAAATTCTGCATCCAGGTTACTTCTGTTTTAGAAAAGTTTTTATTGCATGTAGAGATTTCACATTAACTGTGCCAGATTCAACAGAACGCTATATTTCTGTGCTAATGTGAACAGGTAAATGTTGTTTCTTCATATAATTATATTATTACATACTAAAAGATGAGCGATTTAGCTATTAATTACCATCTATCAGAAATCCGAGTTTAACTAGGAAGTTAATTAGTTGATAGTTTATAAGTTAATCTCAATTAAGTTATTTGTTCCTCATAGTTCAATAGAAGAGCACAGTATTAAATGCTATATGCATTCTCACAGATGCTTGTCTGTTCCTTTAAATTAAAATATTGAATGTGAAAATGGATTTGAATATATGAGTACCTGGACATGAGAAAAGGAAAAAGCTGATCTTAAGTGTGTGCTTCGAGTTTTGACCTGCTTCCAAATGTTGACATGAGCGCATGTGTATGCGTGCACACACACAGTTTGAAGCAGAAGTTCCCTGTTATGAGCATAGGCACTCACACAAAGTGGACTCCAGCTCATTTGTAGCTTTTGGGAACTACTGAGCGTTTTTTTTAAGTACTAAGATTCTGCTAGCCAATTGCAATCAAAACATGTCATGTATCTTTATGCTTATGAACTTAGACTTGGTGAGTGAGAAGTTCCGCTTTGTGAGCTCGCTTTCACGTGCTATGTATTTTCCCATATGTTTGATAGAAGGGAAGAGCTAAACAAAGGCTTTGTGATAGCTGCTATTGCCGTGCTTCAGGAGCAGCTTGGAGTGATAGTCTCTGTATTGCAGCCTTGTGCCACCCCTGTGCAGGAGGGGTGGAGAAGCACTTTGCAGAAATGCTGCAGAAGCTGCGTCTCTGCTGCGGTGCTGCCTACAACTGCTGCTCACAGGTTTGAAAGAATAGCATGGTTTGAATACAGTGTTTGGGCATTTTATTTAAAGTGAAACGTGGGAGAGCAGCGTGCAGTCTTGTTTTGATGTAGTCAACTGAAGTTGAAGTTATTGTTATGATGAGAACCATACCACTTTGGTATCCTTAGTTTGACATGCTTACATTCTTAGACTTGCTGTTGCCAAAGGTGGTGGGGGTTTCTAATAATCTCTGAAGCAATGCTTAAAGTTTAGTGCTAAGAGGCTTTTAAAAGTCCCTCTCGAAGGTACCGAGTTTGTGAGCTTAAGCCCTAATGGTTTGACAGAGTCTTTGTCAGCCATGTAGCTGCTAATTGAAATACTTATAAGCTCAGAATATCCTCATGATAAAGAGACCAGGAAACCGTAGCTGCATTTTGTATAGATCATTTGCATTTGCCCCACATTGGTAAACGGGAGTCAGGCACCATGCAGACACATCAAAATCCATCTGGAACAGCAAGCTAGGTCAAGCCAGGTATAATAGGTCTGGGTCAGTACAAGCCATGCCATGCCCGGTCTGGGCAGCTCGGTGCTAAATCTGCAGAGTGAGGCTGAAGCTTGAAGGGCCGGTGCTGTGAGTGCAGGCCCTGCTTGCCCTCCCCCAAACCACGTCTCTCTTGTGGAAGAAGGGGAGACACCTTTGTCAGGGGGGTGGTTTTCCCAGGGTGAAACTCATCACTGGCAGTTCGGGTGTGCTGACCCCTGTGATTTTCACAGATGCAAAGCTAATGAATGTAGTTGTAATCTGTTAATAGGTAACTCATTTTAGACCAAAAGCATTTTATTTGTAATGTGAAATAGTACAGAAAGGAAAAACATATGTCGCAGGCTCAGGATAGAGAAAGAAGGTAACAGAAAAAGGAATATAACTACGAATAAAAGCACACCAAAGATCCTTAAACAAAGTGCTCAGAAAGTGCAAGTAATTGTGGGAAAGCATAGGAAGTTTCTAGTAATAAATAAACCTGAAAGCGTGCTGAAAACAAAACTGTAGCCTCTTTAGCAATCACTTGCCTTCTGCCTCTCCCCTCCTTTCCTCCCTCTGCCCCCCAGTCAGTGAAACGTATATGCATTTTCCAAAGTACATGTTAAAACACTTTATTACTTCATCCGGGTGGAGGCTTGGGTTGGCTTCAAAGCAACAGACCTGCAGAATTTTCATTTGCATTTGTCCCACGTTGGTAAACGGGAGTCAGGCACCATGCAGACACATCAAAATCCATCTGGAACAGTGAGCTAGGTCAAGCTGGGTGTAATAGGTCTGGGTCAGTACAAGCCATGCCATGCCCGGTCTGGGCAAAAACAAAGGTATTACGACAAATGCATTGGCATTAGCATTGATATTTTTACAGTTTTCTAAGGACAGGAAGAATATATAGGAATATCTAAGAGTCTGGAAGTGAGAAAGCAGTAGGCAATATTGGAGAATGTTTGACTGAGTAAGGGGCGTTCCACATAGCTCCATGCAAAAATGATCGAGTGACAGAGTGAGAGCATTTAGAGAAAGAAATATTAAATAAAAAAGATGAGAAAATATGTATCATCTTCTTTTATGAATTACAATACCTTGCATATGTTCTTATTTCTTACTGAGGACATTGAAGTCATGTAGTTAGGCAATAAGTCAGTGAATGTGTACATAACTTATGCAATGCGCTAGTCTTCAAAGTCACCCAGCTAAATAGTGAGGGGATCTTAAGCAGTCTTAGAAACATTAAATGTGCTGTTTGGGGGCAAAAGAGTAGAATAGCATGAATATTAATGTCAGCACCCACTGATTTTATTCATTGCTCATTTGGTTTTACTAGTTTTTAATGCATAACACGCAGCAGAATTGCACCTGAGTAAAGGTAAGTGATCAAATAAGAAAGGATGAACACGTGGCTGTGTCCTGTCTTGAATATGTATCGTTGCTAATTTTTTATCGATTTCCATAGCAAATGATATGCCAGTATACATGGAGAAACACCACTTGAACTGGCCGTAACGTTGGGCATCATAACAAAGGAAAGACTTGGATGTCCAGTGCTTTCATCTTTTAAAGTGCATTCAGTATAGTAGCCACTCAGGATGAATTAAGGTCATAAGAAACACTCATTTATTAGAAGTATCGTATGAATAAATAACACAAATAATAGCGTATTGAGATCACTCTGTGCTGTTTGAGCTACAGTGAAATGAAACTGAATCTCAAGATTTGCTTTTTATTTCTTGGTATCAATTAACGAAGAACAGTTGCTGAACCCCAGGCTTCACGTGTTTATGAAACTACTAAAAATGCAGTTATTGCAGAAACAACTGAGGAACAAGTGCATAGAGAGAGCAGCAGACCTGGCCCTCTAATTGATTAGGGAAAATCCTCTCTGCCTCCTTGACACAGAAAAGATGGAGGAAAAGAGCAAAAAAAAAAAATGAACAAAGAATGTAGTGTTTCATCACTACAGTGACCAAAATCACATAGCGGCCTTCATTCTGAGTTATTAGAAGGGCAAAAGTTGCTGAAGTTTCTCTAGCACTTCTTAGGGATGGAGGAATGATTCCTCAGGGGTGAAATGCCTTACCCAAAGTCACAGAGTGCTTCTGCAGTGGTTTTAGGAAAATAATTCACTTTTTCACTTCCTATTCTGTGTTTAGAAAAGGCAGTGTAAATTGATGTAAGAAACCAGTTTCAATAATCACTGTTAATTGTCCAAACAAGACTGTTGTCAGTGTTCTTAGAAAACTGAGAGACAGCTAATGGATTCCTGCTATAGGGTGTCATTTATATCGGGTTAGCTCGGAGACTTAGTTGACCAATGACTGAGTAAGTGTAGATATGCACTCTAAGATCATAACACTGCTACAAGTCTTGGAATCCTTTGTGTGTATAATAAAATGGAGGCTGATTTTTCATCTTTCCCTAGGGCCCAATTCATGGCTTCAGTGAGCTCTGCATCCAGCTTCAATCTGAAAAGTCGCTTGTAATCATATGAAATGACGAAGTTGCAATTGCAATGTGAATATTTTCTTGGAAGGACTAAATGAGTGGATTATGTACTAATCCCTTATTTAAAAATATCTAAATGAAACAGTCTCAAGGAAATAGAGGATTAACAAATAAGAAGTATAATGCACAGCAAGTGGTCTAGCTGAAGAAAGATGATATAATCTAAAATATCCTCAACTAAATCCACTGCAACAAATTTAGTGGGAAGACTGAATTACTTCAGATACGTGTGGGCTTACGGTGGTCCATTTGGGTCAAGGCTAAAGTTCAGGAAGGATAGAGAAAGACTTTCAAGCTGCCATTCTATTGTACTTCTCCAGTCCAGGAACAGAGGACTCCAGCTGTGAATGGACATAATCTTCTTAAGAGTAAAAAAAATCTAAATATTTGTGTAAAAACAAGTAAGCAAATGTAGCATAATAGCGTTCAGATACACTGAGGAGCTTCACTCTGTTGTTCGTAGATCTCTGTGGGTCACGGTGCAGTCCTATTCTCACCAAGATTAATCGAAAAAAAACTTCTATTGACTTCAGTATATGTAGAACAACTGTTCACCAATTAAGAAAATGTTTTTTGTCTTCCATCACAATAACGTTTTCCCAAAGATGCAGAATATATTTGAAGACGGAACTATTTAATATGCAACTGTATCCAAAACTGACGGTATTTTGACATGAAAGTTGGATACTCAATTTCCATTGCATTCCAAATTGCTTTTGAAAGTTCTAAATGACATGAGCAGAGAGTCAGGACGTGTTCTGGCACTGCTTAGGGGCCCAAGTTAAGGATTCAGGTTTCTAGATAGTTTTTGTCTAAAAGTTTCCTCTACTTTTTTTCCAGGTCTGGAGTAGGTGTGACAGGTTCCAGGCAGACATTGTTTTACGCAGAAGTAACAGACCAGATGAGAACGAGCGAAGGAGGTGGCCAACCTGAGGAAGGAGAGCTGATTGAAGTTGTAGAAGTACCGTTAGAAGACTCCATGAAGTTTGCTTATGATGAGACTCTTCCGAAGACAATGGGTGTCATCTTCAGCTTCACATGGTTCCAAAACAACATAGCACCCAAGCTACCTAAGAAATAATATCAAAACACCCTGATTTCAACATAAAACTGCAAGTCTGCCTGCCTTCGTCAACTCACCTCGCTACAGTTTTCGGATAATTCTCAGAATAAATTTGGAAGTAAAATCTGAAGTAATCCATCATTAGCAAAAATCTAATGAGCTTTGCTGGGGCCAGTATTTGTCTCTGGGAGGCAAGAATTAATTCTCAGTCAAAGGCTAAGGAAATGTGCCTGGTTCTCCTTTTTCACGGCATTGCTCTACCACTGTTTTGAAGAGATGCTCAGGGCCTCTGTGCAGCTGCTATGCCAGCCTGTTGCTGTTGGCTGTACATACTGGCAGCTGTGTATTCACTGGAGTTCTCAGAGCTGTTTGTCCTAATACTTTGGGGAAGGCAGCAAAGCTTCGTAGTGACAGATAACACTGCTGAGTTCTGCACAGCTTTCAGGGAACAGCTTTCTCTGTGTAGCTCCTGTACCAGAGAAAACGTTTGCATTTCTGAACATGCAAACCTTTATTCCGTAAGCAAACATGTCTGTAAATCCTTTTGCTAACATGTCATTCTGACAATAGACCAGCTGTAAGGCTGCGTACTTCTGTTTGCTCCCAGCAGAACACTGAGCAGCAGTGGGTGAGTGATGGGGTTTCTACGGGAACACATGCTTCTTTGTTTGCTTTATGGATAATACTTGCTTAATTAGATCAAACTTTGTCCTCTAGAGCAGGACCTGAGAGGCCAAATTCTTCTCATTTGACTCCAAGGTGACTAACACAAGTGATTTCTCTGTGGTCTCAGATTCCTTATCACCAAAATGGGAAGAGCGGGACTTCCCCCTCCGATAATGCTCCTTGAAACCTAGCAGTCAGAAGTGCTTTAATGAGAGACTTTATCACCATTTGTGCAGTTTACACTGAAGGCCATGCAGCTTGCACAGACATACTGAGCAACACAATTTGATTTAATAAAGTGGTCTAATTGAAACGTATATTATTCTGCCAGCATGATTTAGATGTGGACTGTTTGTCACGTGAAACTGTTAATAGCATGAATGAGAGAGAGTCAAGTCTGGACATTTAATTATAGAGTTGTTTATGTTATTCACTGAGTTAGTGTTAATTAAGATGTCTGCATTATCTGTACTTGTTGGGCTACTGAGGTACGAAGTATTTTTAGAAGACGAGTACTGGGAACGTGCGAACTTTCACATAGCAGCTGGAATAAATGCAGTAGGGAAGTGATTTGAAATTGCTGCAGATCTAAATAGGTGCTCGATAAGTTAATAGAATAAAAAGCCTTTAAAACTGGTGCTCGTCTCTTGTGCTGAAGGGAGGAAAGCTCGTTGGAAAGTGACTGGAGAGAGCAGTGGCAGCCGATGGAGTTGGACACCTCTCATGAGAGTTCAGCACAATTGCACTGA
The DNA here is from genome assembly GCA_024606505.1 of Aquila spilogaster. Classification (NCBI taxonomy): domain Eukaryota; kingdom Metazoa; phylum Chordata; class Aves; order Accipitriformes; family Accipitridae; genus Aquila; species Aquila spilogaster. The sequence goes on from JANHGO010000112.1 coordinate 26,092, forward strand.
GTTGCGCCTGGTCTGTGGACAGCCGAGGGCTGAGCAACCCTGAAAAGTAAATGAATTTTGTCTGTCTGACGTATTTATGTTGGAAGGTGTTTTAGGGCATGGTCTCCACTGTTGTGCATCGTTACAGTGCTTAGTATAACGTGTCCTATTGCCGCTGAGGCCTTCAAAACTGAATGAAATATGAGTTATTAATAGTGTCTTGCCTCCCCAGGAGTGTCGGTGCTGGGAGGGGACCAAGGGCAGTGCCAGATTTCCTAAATCTCACCCACGCTGCTGCTGCTGTGAGCAGGAGGCTGCTTGGTCCGGCCCTCCCCTGGACACAGTCCATTGGACAGAGTTTAAAGTACGTTCATCCTTTTCCTTCTTCCCTGTTAATTTTGGTGGTGATCTTTATGAGTAATTAGGACGGTTTGAAAATGCAGGAGAAAGGGTTTGAACTTTTTTCCAAGTGGTAGATGATTCATCTATATAAAAATACAACGAGAGCAGTGCGGATCCCACTTTTTTCGTCGGGGCTCATTTCGAAGATCATAATTAGAACAAATCTGATATACATCGGCCAAGCCCAGGCAGGAGAAAAGTGCCTCTAATGCAATCTTGAAATCACGTCTGCATTTCAGACGCATCCTTCGGACGTGCCACCACACATATGGCCACAGAGAGCCCGCGTTTGGAATACAGCAGAGTCCCTATTTGCTGGTAATGAATACTGACTCCAGCTTACAAAAACCTTATCTGATCTCATCCCACCTTCCCCTATGAGATCAGCGCCTTGCTTTTATTGAGCGCAATCGATCAGGCCGTACTTAAAGAACAAATCTCAGTGTCTCTAATCTTCCTGACGTGGCTTTGGGATACGGAGATAATCTAACGATGCTGAAATGATAAAACAGGCTTTGGTAGAAATTAGACAGTCGTGGATGCGGAGTTGCTATCAGGTTTGCTACGAGATGGCAGACAAGACGTGGCCAGTACTTCGCAAGCACGCGGATGTTGTTTATTTTTGTCCTTCCTTGCCGTATTTGTATAACACCTATGAGCATGATTCCTGAACGATGAATCCCAGGCCGGGTGCCCCGGCTGCAGGGCTGCTCCCCGCCGGCGGCCGCTCGCCTTTTCGCCCGCTGCCTCATTTCCATCCCTCCCCGCCGCGGACAAAGGCAGCGTGCCCCAACTCCCCGCAGGGCTGGGGCCAGCCCGAGGGCAACCGATATAATTGCTCCTGTAACACGCACGGACCGTGCAGGGCGGCCCACCGGCCCGAGAGGATTTTTGCTAAATTAGGACAATTGCCGAGCAGGCTTCATCCCCTGGCCGTAGCTCTATAGATAGATGAAAGGCACGCCCAGTTGTGAAATCTGTTGAAATGGCACACCTGGTGCTGTCTGCAAGTCTATTCACAACCGTCAGCAGGTGCGACTTGGCCTTTGTGGCCATAAAAGTCTGTGCGCGCGGCTCCCGCTGTGCTGCCCGCTCCTCCGGTCCCCCTTTGCAGGCTGCTGCAGATTAACGCGCTTGTTTGAAGCCGCTCGGAGCCAGCGCCTGGAGCACGCGGCAGTTTCGGAGTGATCGGGATGAGGCCAAGAAGGGACGTGGGGTGTGACGGCCTCATCTCCTCAATGGTGCTGAGTCCGGCCCCTCTGCGCGCTCAGCCCCTCCAAAGCGGATTGCGCTCACTGTGCTGTGCGGGATGCTGCACGCGGGGATGCGCAGCCCCCGCTCACATTTGATTTAAAGGGGGATGCAGCTGCCTGCCGTAGGGTTTGCATCGGGCTTCCAGTGGTAGTGCTCGTTCGCACTGGATTACATGGGATTTTGCCTGATATAAACCAAAATGATGTTCATATAAATCCTTCTGCGAAAGTTACTCCTCGACTCCCGGAATTGTATAATTCTTGAGAGCCTGTCTCATTCTGTAATCAGGAACACATTTTTACAAGGGCTTTAACTGCTCTCCAGATAAATTACGAGGGAGCAGCAGAAGTCAGTCCATAGCTAAATGGCCCAGATTTGTGGTGCTCAGAGCTCTCTGGCCTGACTCAGACCTGGAAATGCACTTATAAACCCTGCCCTGCATCGCTTTGCTGCTGGACAGTGCAATATCCTGTGCTGGCTTTGGTCTCTAATAAAACATTCAAAAGCAGCGGTGCTCTGAAAACCCTTTTGGACGCTGTGCTATGAAGCAAATGGACTGCCATGGGAGGTCGGCCTCTTCTCCCAGGTAACAGCGATAGGATAAGAGGTGACGGCCTCAAGCTGCTCCAGAGGTTCAGGTTGGGTATTAGGAAAAATTGCTTCTCAGAAAGAGTGGTGATGCAGTGGCACAGGCTGCCCAGGGAGGTGATAGGTCACCATCCCTGAGGGTGTTCAAGAACCATGGAGTTGTGACACTGAGGGACGTGGTCAGTGGGCATGGTTGGGGGTGGGTCGATGGTTGGACTGATGATCTTCGTGGTCTTTTCCAACCTTAATGATTCTGTGATGCAGGAACGGCAAGGAGCAGCTTCCCTCATGCCCCAGCCCCACTTAAATAAAAGTCCCTGTGCTCCTCTTGTGTCCCCCGGGGTTGAGTGCTGGGTGGGGGTGTGAGGAGTAGGGCATTTAACAGCAACATTAACTTGATTAGATCGTTTTACAAGAGAGGAACGTTGCTGTAATCATGATGGCGGCCACATCCAAAGCGCTTTTGCTCATGCAGCAACCGGTAAAAGAACCGGACAAGGCACAACCAAGCACTCCAAAGTGCTAGAAACAATTTGAGAAATGTTCTTGGGACAAGCAGCGGGTGCTGTGCAAACACCTCCCGGGCTTTGCAAAAGCGGCCCTGGCTGCCCTGCCCCGCAGGAATGCGCTCACTCCGATAACCCACAGCTCCTTTTGTAACCTCTCTTCCTTCGGGCTCCCCAATCCCGCCCTGTGCTTTCAGAGTGTTTCTTTGGCAATGGGATCGGGAAAACCTGACACAAGGTATTTCAAACCCTCCTTTCCTATTCAGCACGCAGGTGAGGGACGCCACTGTGTGCTGCCTCTATGGAGCAGAGAGGAGCTGTAATGGGACCCCAGCCAGGTGACAGTGGTTAGAATCATTAAGGTTGGAAAAGACCACTAGGATCATCTAGTCCAGCCCCAACCCATCCTCACCATACCCACTGAGCCTGTCCCTCAGTGCCACATCTCCACGGTTCTCAAATGCCTCCAGGGACGGTGACCCCACCACCCCCTGGGCAGCCCGTGCCACTGCATCACCACTCCTCCTGAGAAGAAAGTGAGTTTGGGGGAACGAGGGCTGGGGGAGGCCCTGCTGCCTTTGCTTGGCGTTGTGCCTTCTGCTGCTCTGATCCCTGGGGCCCAAATGAGCACAGACAAAATAATACTGATATAACCAAGGAATAAGGGCTGATTCCAGAGGCTTTCAGCCCAGGCACTGAGCAACATTAGCAGTTCTATTTGTCAGAGCAGTGACAGCTCCTCCAGCAGAGGATTCAGCTCCTAGATGGACACTAATGGGCAGATTCTTTTTCTTGCTGGCAAAAGCGATGTGTAAATACCCTGCAGTTACCAATATAGCTCAGCTCCCAGCCAGAGTAATGGGAGGTGTCAGCGAACACAAAAAGAAGCAAAAAAAAAACGAGGGGACGGTCCTGCTTCCCGCACCCCCGTGGCTGATCCTAATGCCCCGTCCTTTTTCTATCAATCAAAGCTGATTGGCAAAGCTTTTTAATTCAAGTCTCTAAGCAGGATGATCAGCCTTTACTTAGCCAGTGTTGATTTCCACTTGACCAGACTGCCCTGCAGCAAGGTATCGTCTTATGGCACAAACCTTCTTACAGGAGATAAAGAAACTGAGACCTCCCCGATCCTCCTCGTTACCGCTCCAGCCCTAACGAAGGTGCCCATCCCACTGCCCTCGTGTTGTGGGCTGGAGTCCACAGCGCTGCTGCAATGTGAAACAAGCCTGGCTGCGGCAGCGCACAGCCCATGGCACAGATCCCTGCCTATTTTTAGCTGCTTTTTCAGAGAAACAGGGCTGATGCAAGTGCCTGCCCAGCACGGGGCTCCAGCCATCACCCACCGCATGAGCGGCGGAGGGTCAGGACAGGGTGGCAGCTCCAGGATGGGCTTAAGGATGTTGCTGGACAGCTCGACCCCACTGAGCAGAGATACGAGCACATAGCACAGCCCCATCACGCTCAGCACCATTTATTGTCATGGAATCATAGAATATCCTGAGCTGGAAGGGACCCACAAGGATTGCCCAGTCCAACTCCTGGCTTCCCTTTGCTTGGCTTGGGGGCACGCAGCAGCATCCACACGGGGCGGCACTGATGTTTAAAAAAACATCAATGCCAAAAGATGGAATATTAGATGATTCCTCTAAGCCTGTCTGCACATTAATATTCCTATTACTGAACACTGAAAGACCATTGCACTAATGCTCCTTATAAAACCAGCCTGAGTTTTAGTGCTCAGAAAGCTGCTTATCTGCTCCTCTGGACTAAGGAGACTCAAATGCCTTTTAATTATTAAAAGGGCTGAATTATGTCTCGGTCTAAACCTGGAAGTCAGAGGAGCCACAGACCTCTCCAAAACCTCTAAAGGAGGCAAAGTCCTTTTAAACCCAAGCTCAACTTCTCAGAAAGAGCATGTGTCTTCAGGAGACATCCCTCAGTAATTTATTTCCTTGTCTGCTTTCAGCTGAACTCATTTCCGAGTGGCTTCCATATAAGTGACTTGATGAACTTGGGCTTTCCAGTCCTCAGAGAAAGCCCCAGTACCGATTGATGGGGCAATAGCAGGGAGGGGCTCAGCACTGACCCTGGTTTGTGGGTCTCACTCCCTCCTAAAACCACAGAATCATACAATCATAGAATCATGAAGGCTGGAAAAGACCTCTAGGATCACCAAGTCTATCAACCCATCACCACCATGCCCACTAAACCACGTCCCCAAATGCCACACCTCCACATCACGTCACAAATGAACCTTTATAAAGGACACCATTTTAAATGGGACGGGGACCAGTGGCAGCGCTGTGACCTGTGCTGAGATGGCAATACCAGAGCAGTGGGATGGGATGGGGCAGGATGAGCATCCGCCTCCCCTCATCACCCCCTGCTCCCCCCTCAAATTTGGAGACTGAGAGTTTAAATTAACAAAGCTCAATCTGCTTACTTGTACAACCTAATACAGCCCCGTAATCCTGGGAGAGCTCAGCATCAAAGGCAATCGTTTCACTTGCAAGCTGTTAGAGCTTTGAAAATGGAGTTTTGCTTTGTGGAACGGCAGCCCTGCATAAGCACCAAGCTCCTCCAGGCCCGGGGGGTGACAGACAAAAGCAGCAGACCTCTGGGGGCACTGGGTGTATGCTCTGCTTGCAGATTTATGGGTCTGTCCTGGCTTTTGTCACGTGTGTGGCACAAGTGCTGTATTTGACACTTTCAATCAAGGAACAAAGAACGTCAGCGGCAGAGGAGACGAACCTGAGCCGAACTGATCTGTTTATCCTGCAAATCAGGTCTGCTAAGACCTATTTCTTTCAGCTCTGAACTTGCCATCATGGAATATTTTGCCTTCTGCGCAGCCTAATTACAGGCGCGGGAGGCGAAAGCTCTCGTTTTGCTCCCAGCCGTCAGCAGGGCTTTGCCGCTGCGCTCTGAACGAGCACCATTCAACCCAGCTGTGCTGCAAGGCTCCCGGCCCTTCCCCATCTTTGGAGCACTCCTTTGGACTCTTTTTGGACTCTTTTCTCCCTTCAGGAGCACGCTCACCTCTGCCCTCCCCCCAGGACCCTTCTTCTGTCCAGGAGTGCATCTCCAGCTCTGTTGGTGACTGCCCGCAGCAAGATGTTGTCTTCCTGCCCTAACACTGCTGCTTATCAGCAGCCCTGGCTCGGGGCTACCCCAGTGGTTCCTGGTTGCAATGCATGGCCATTATTTCCTCTTTAGAGCTGCAGAATCAGGTAAAACAACCAGCTTCTCCCCACGTTTCATATTCGCAGCTGCGGGTTGCAAACTAATTAGCTCCCCTATCTACAGTCATCTCCAGCACACCTATTGGGTCTTCTTTAAGGAAGGGTCATTTAAAAAAGAGCAGTATGGAGCCTCAAGCACTTAAGATTTTCTTGGAGAGTTTTTATCCTTAAGTCACTACATTCAGATATGAGCACTTTGCTCCCCTTTACTGATACGTCCTGGAAAGCAGAGCTGCTGAAAACAATCCCTGTGCGTGGTGTTGGTGTCCATATGGGAGGGCTTAGAAGTTGCTTCACTTCTATGGCACCTCCTGGAGCAGTAGCCTCAAACATCCCATGGATCTCAGCCTGGATGCAATGCACAGGAGCAGAGCTTACGGCAAAGCAATACTGCCATGTATGTATAAAGATGATATAAAAAACACATCCTCTGAAGGTCAGCCCAGGAGGTAGCACAGCTCTGGGTCCGTCCCCCAGAACCACGATACAACTGCTGCATCCCACACATCTGCCGGTGCTGGAAGGGAGGTGGAAAATGAAGGCAGCACATAAGCAGAGTCCTCTCGCAGAGTCCATGAGGAATTTGGAGCACTCAAATGGTCCATCTGCAAGGAATCTTTTCCAGGTCTGACCCTGGTCCCCGGTGCATGCTGAGGCAGGACTACAGGAATTCGTAATCAGTGCTGTAGACATGATTTAAGATCCTATAATATGTATCTCACTATCACATCACGGCCCTTTGCATTGAGGAGCTCGAAGTATTGTATTTTCATGCATATAGCCGGCATCTCAGATAACTCACACCACTGTAAAAGAAATGTCCTTTGCAAACAAGAACTTAGCTAATCTGCATCCTCAGATAACCCAGGGGTCACATTGGAGGATCAGTTATGGATGTGATGGGGGTGCAGGGTGGTGAGAGGTCACCCCTCCTTCACCACAGTCTCCCCCTTCCATCCCTGCTCCCACCTCTCTATTCTGCAGTCCCCAGCTCCCCCCAGCCCACGGCAGCAGGCTCAGTCACTGGGGCCAGCAGCACCTCGTGCATCTCACCCCAATCCTCTGCCTGCAGGCTGGGGCTCAGGGCTGTCTCTACATGCAGCTCCCGGCACATGGACCTCTGCAGGTTCAGCCCCAAAGCTGTGCTGAGAAACAAATCATTGATTCAGGCTTTTCTGCTCGTGTTGCCTTCTCCGAGGCTGCTCTATCCAGATCATCTTTCTGCATCTGTCTGCACGCAGGCAGCAAAACCTCCCCGATGCAAATTTCCCTGCCAGCTTGTAGAAGCTCGGCAGAGCTGAGCATGTACAGGGATGCTTTCAGAAGCCACGAGCCTAAAATTAGACTCCTAATGCCACATTTGGCACCTGAGAGCTGACCTCATTTTCAGAAGTGAAAACTCACAACCTGGTGCGTGCGTGGCTGCAAACTGCATCGCGGCGGTGAGCCTGCAGCCGTTGTGGATCAGCTTCCCAGATCCTGCTTTGCACTGCTCGGGCAGGGCTGATAGCACAGCAGGGTGCCACGCGTGCACAGCACAGCTGCCCTCATTATGGGACTCACCATGGGCGCATCAAATCTGCCTTCCCACCTTTCAGGTGCTGTGCTCTAGCAAATCTGCACATGCATTTATTCAGCTGATCACGACACAATGCGTTTGCAAACATCGGCTCATGGGCAGAGCAATTTGCCAGGCGAGAGTTTATTTAAAAGCATCGATATATTTTACGGCTTTAAAAGGAGCTGCGCAAGGCCGGCAGCTTCTGCAGGACAGTGACACGCTGCAGCTTCGTTATAGCAAAACCTGCGGGTGTCTGAGCTCCTCTGCACACGCTGCACCTTGGGGCCGGTGTTTGTTTTCCACCAAATGAATTATATCCTCATTGCAGGGTTTGGTAGAAAGGGTTCTGAGAGCAAATGGGATTGTGAAACACTTTCACTGCACCTAATGCATTGCAAATAACAGTGGGGGGAAAAAAAAAGGCAGCACTCTGGAATGCTGAGAAAATTGCTTTGATAAACCAAAGGGTTTAAAACAAACTTTAATGTTGTTGGTTTTAACCCGTGTTGGGAAGCTGAAGCGATATGAATTCTTCTGGAGTAAATGAGTTCAGCCTGGAGCCCCTGTGAAACTGAACAAAGGAAAAAGCAGCAGCACAGGGAGAAAGAATTAATGAGTGGTAAATTGGAGAGGCGTGTGTCATCTCACAAGACAAAGCACACCAGCTAATTTCCTTTAACATCCTCTGGATGTACTGTTTTCTTTCACAGCGGAAGATGGCATCCCGGGCAGCACCTCGGGAAGGCGTTGGATGGAGCGTGCAGACGGATGAGTCCTCAGGACCCTCTGGGTCATGCCTTGCAGATGTCTCTCATGGTTTCCCTCACAAAGCCACCTCCATGGCTTTGGCAGCTCTTGTGCTGCCACATAGAGATGGCATCCCATGGTTCATCCCCTGCCCTGAGCCAGGCTGGGCAGTGCCCGGTTTGTAAGGCAGGACTGCACTGGCTGCTCGCTGCTTTTTCCTGGCAGTCTCCCAGCCAGCTGCTGCCGCGGCCTCATCTTGTTTGGCTCATGAGGTCTGATAGGATCAGAGCCTCAGATGGCGCAACCGGAGGCCAAAAGGAGCGCTGTCACCTGCTCCTCACTTACTGCATCGAGCCCCTAGGACCTGATGCTGGTGGTCTGTAGGGTCCCTCTTTGGGGCCCTCCTGCCTGCAGCCCTTCTCTCTGCAGTGTGGATGTCCCCAGTAGGCATTCTCTGTCTCTCCTTTCAGGGAAGTACAATGTAACCCTGCATTTGTCTCCACATTTTCATAGATGCGGGTATGCAGAGCTACTTCTTAACCCCTGCAGGCTCTGTGCTACCCTTTCGGGTCATCCCCAGGCTGTAGAAATGAGGAAAAAATAACAATAATGAAAAAAAATCTCTTGATGAAGTAGCTCTGCTGTACCAGGAGCTGGGCACCCACGACAGGAGTGCAGGAGTCCAGCAGCATCGCCCAGGTGTTGTTCTCTGCTCCTCAAGGCCATGCCTTGCTCTTCCCCCACTATAACCCATCCCACATCCCTACGTCAGCTGAGACATTTTGCTTTGCTTTTGGCACATACCAACAGCACCCCTCTGAGAATTACATTCTGCAAGTCCAAGCTTTCAAACATATATACCAATATATACCATTTCTGAAAGTCCATTAGCACTGGCAGAGCCCTTAGTGTTGGGTTACAGAGCTATTTGAGGGGCAGATAGTAACAGCACTAAATCTCATTGGCACAGGTTTAGGATCAGGACGGCCCTTTGGGTGGCCAGCGCTGGCCCCATTGGCCACGTCCCCCCACGCGCTGGTGGCCGCAGCACTGCCTACACTTGGGGACCCAGGAGCCAACTGTGGACCTGAAATGGCAGAGCCTGGCAGCAGAATGAGGGTGTGATTTGGTCCTGCCAATGTATTTTTAGACTTTCTATTTCAGACTACTCCTCTCCAGCAGAACATCTGTTGGATCATTTTATGGCCGTGATTGTTTACTGGAGACTGACTGACACCGACACCGCAGGGATATGATAATAGTATTTTTGTTGCGTGGCTGTAGATCCATGCCACTGGAAGGGACGGTAAAAGAGCTGTGTTTAAACACCACGGCGAAGGGAATACAATTTTAAAGCAATCATTTTCTCGCTACTTGTGGGATCACCTCGGCTGCAAAGGACAAAAGCAATCTCTGGGCTAATGTTTCCTATTCAGAGATTACCTTGAATTTGACCCTTCTGCTCAATTTACTCTGTATAAGCTGCCGATATGGTCATGTCCAAATGCCACGTGAAGTCAATTAATCTGGGCTTTACAGTGGCAACTCTGCCCAGGGACTCCATGGTTTCTGCACCGTCAGTTCCTCCGAGCGACTCATCTGCAGGGCACGTCAGACAAAGGAGAGCAAGGGTTTGAAGCGATAAAGTTGTGGCTTATTCCAACAAAAAAAACAGAAAGGAGAAGGGAGAGGGAGGGCGGCAGACAGGGCACGCGGTTTCCACGGGAAGAGAATCAATCCGGGCAGAATTTCCAGCAAGGCACATTTAGACGCGGCGCGTAATGGAGCTTACATTGATTTTCCTCCATTTACTGTAAGGTAACTGCGAGTGAAACTGTAACAGGAAACTTAGAAATGCTCTTCACAGAAGCTATATTTAGGCAGACACACTGACATGATACCACTGAATAAAATAAACATGCAGGAGACAACCAGTCCTGGGAGACTTTCGGCTGCATTCGCATGACATGCAGCGAGCGGGGTGAGCTGTTCTCAAGCCATCTACGTGACCTTTACTGCAGAAGCCTATAGAAAGCCAGTGTGCTGCTGGGTAAACTGGGGGCACCTCCCTTAAACGCAGGGTTTTGCCCCCCCCCCCGGATGAAGCAAGCCCCCTGCTCGCTGGCCTGGCCGCAGCTCTCCGTGATGCCGGTCCCTTTTATATAACAGGGTAATTTATGGCTTGTTGTCAACAGAAAGAGCAATGGTTTGTTTGCCACGCCGGTGGGAAGAGATGAGTTTTCTGAGAAGTCCGGGTCATTTCTGGAGTTAGGGGCAGCTGCTGCTTCTTCAAACTCTCTGGCACCGCGTCCCGCATGAAATGAAGCCACGCAACTCTGTGATGCCCCCACGGTGCACACGGAGGCTTCATTTTCCACGGGGCACACAATTTGCCCATGCTGAGTTCTTTATTGCTCCTTTCCCACTGCCAACGGGCACCTTTCCCTAAAACGACAGCCCCCAGATCCCTGAGGAAGAGATTGCTCTGTGCCCGGGGCTCTGCTCACTTGTAGGTCCTGCTTGGGGTCTTTGCAGAGCAGCCACGGACAAGTCACTTAACTCCCCTGTAAGTGGGAGCGATGATGCTTTCCCTCCTCACGGCCCGCACGTGACACACGCTGTGTAAATATTTAGTATTTGAGCCAAGTAATGCTTGCCGGAGCGGCACAAGTGAATATCAGATCTGCAAACATTACGTCCAGGAATGCAGCAGAGAACACTATTTATTTTTATGAGCTAAGTGCACACCTTCTCCCCTTAGCTGGAAGGGCTGCTCTGCCACGGGAGGGGAAGGCATAAGTGTCTGAGCACTGTCCCAGATTCGAGTTTATTCCTCCTTGAAGGTGGCCTTGCAGGCATTAAGGGTGATGCGGTCAGAGATCTGAAAGGACACAGGTTGATGACTGGACTAGATGATCTTACTGGCTTTCCCAACATTAATGATTCAGTGATTCCATGATTCCCACTGTGCTGACAGACCTCGGGGTGCCACCACCACTCCCCAACATTTGGGGAAGACAGAGGATTTTGGTGAAACTCGGCCTGGCCTCTGAAGAAATGGATACAGAGGGCAAAAGCGCTGAGTACAAATTCAGAGGGTGGTGAGGGCTGGAGGGGTCTGCGAGGAGGCACAGGGAGCTATGCCGATGGTCTTTGCATGGTCCTGGTGTAGGAATGGGTCCCCGAGCAGCTGGGGAATAAAGGTACTCCACAAAGGCAGAGGGTGTATTTCAGCCCAAGAAGGTGACCCATGTAATCTACTCTTTGTTATCAAGCACACCCATTGTTTCCAATCTTCTGGTTTATACCAAGTGCCAAAATGATGGATTCATCTGCAGGAATCACCCACGTGAAATCGACCCCTTGTTTTTGCATACCTGGGGTTAAGTCACTTCTCCGTGCATTAAAGCACATTTTATCTATCTGCCCACCAGGAAATAAATCATCTCTCCTGACCCAGACCGACCGCTGTGTTGATGGGTTTGCACGAGCAAGGAATTGTCCCATTTTTGCCCGCACTTAACACTTGGTTACATTAATCACACGAAGGCGATCTCCAGGCTGTGACTTCTGCCAGGAAGAGGCAAAAACCGCGCTCCGTGCGTACAGACTGCAGAAGATGCTCAGTGCTGAAGCCGCAGGCTGAGATCAATATGTTGCACCGATATTTCAAACTCTTGCAATGGCTCAAAATCCTACTGCTCCCAGGATGAGTTTCTGTACGGATTTCACTTGTTACAGACGAATGTCTGTAAGGCGAGATGCTCTCCTGTGCACGCTCTATCTTTCCAATGACTACCGTGGTAAATCAGCACAAGATGCATACTGCAGAAAGCCACCACACGACAATGAGTTGTGCTTGCCAGTGCCACTCGCCCTCATCATATTGAGCACCGCAAGCACCAGGTGGGTGCGCGATGATCTCACCCCAGCGCAGCTCAGTGGTGCAGGAGGGAGGAGGAGGCTTCAGCAGAGGCTGAGATGAACAAAGTATGGATGGCATTTGTTGGTCATTCTGCTGTCTATTTTAGAGTTTGGTCACAGGGAGGCCACTGGGCAAGGGGATGGTTGGGGACCATTTCTTTACAGCACCAGTAGCTTGCTCCGAGCAGTATGTGCTCCTTTGGAGCCCACATCGGCAGGAAGCAAGCAGGTATCTCCAAACACAAGACAAGGTGTGTTCCAGCAGTGGCACCCAGAAGGGATGAGGTGGTGTGGTGCAATGTTAGGTGAAGGAGTTGAAGCCTGGAGAAGGGTGATGCATGCGCAAGGCATCGCGGACACAACACAAGCCGTCGAGTGCCATCTGCTGCTATCTGGAGATCATGTTAGCTCTGCGAAGGGCACGACACTTAGGGGTCTGCCTAATATGGAAGGAAAAGCAGGAATGAGCTCAGTGGTGCTGCATCTGCTCTCCAAGGCTAAGGACAAGCAAGGAGCAGGTCTGGAAATTGTATAGATCTGTCGGCTGGCTCAGCACAGCCCTGATGCAAATGTAGCCGTGCCCCTGCTCAGGGGAGGAAAGTCTTTCCCAGTGATGTTTTTCTTGCCACAAAATGTTAATAACGTGGTGTGAGGTCCTTGCAGGCAGGTGATTGCTATTCCAGCTGCAGAGCTCTCTGCGGTGATGTTTTGTGCTGCTGGAGGGACGGCTGGGAGGGCACAGCAGTGCTGGCAAAGAGCAGGCATGGGCTGCAAAGCAACTGTAGCTTCTGGGCTGCAGCATCCCGTGGGAAGCAGCTGGGTTGGCACACCTCAACGCCAGCAGCTCGAGCCCAGCGTCCAGGTAGAGCCTGCAGGAATCTGTTTGGGCGGTGTTTGCCGCTTCCACAACCCATCCTTGTCTTCTCCAGACATGGGCAGAACTGTCACATTGGGATGTGACGTGTGGGCCACCAAGGGAAGGAGGTGGGGAAGAAAATGGTCACCTGCCACGGCCCATGACTCCCCAGACTATATCTCCATCATGTCAGGGCTTTGCCAGAAGGGAGAGGATCCACCCTGAGACAGCACTGCAGCCAAGATCCCTTTAATCATTCCATACCTGAGGAAATGCAACCCCTTCTCTTGGTATTCTCCTTGACCTCTCCCTCAACATGAAGCAAGGTTCTGCTCTGGAGCCCATGCCTGGTCTCGGTACATGGAGTCAGCTGCATACACAGGGCTGAGGTTGCCAAATTTCTCTGCTCTCAGACCATGCAAGACCTGCAATTTCGGAACGAGTGTTCTGGTGATCATTGCACTGCAGCCCCATGTGCGCTTGGCCCCTTGCCTCGCTTCCTTCAGGATGGCTGACTTGGTGAAGAGGGAAGATTCATTTGTCAGAGCAGTAACAGCTGCAGTGCAATTCGGTTCTCTGCCGGTCCCGCAGCTGACAGCTTTCTCACATGCCCTGCCCCGATAACACGCACAGCTCCGCACTGAAAACGGCGACGTCTTTAGAATCGGATGAGGCAGCTTCTGGATGGAAACGCTGTGTTGGTGAGATCCCAAAGGCAGAGGCCGGCGCTGAGCTCCCGCACCGTGGCTAAGGACATGCACCAGGACTGTGGGGCTGGCAGGAGTGGAACCGGGCTAGCGCTGTGTGTCCAGCAGCACCTGCTCGCTGTGAGTCAGCCCAAGGGCAGCAGCCTCTCGAGAGAATTTAAGAAGAAAAGCAGATATTTAAGTAATTAGTCACAAGCATAATGGCTTAATCGAGAGCGTGCTGGAGGCCATTGGACCCTGCTTTACCAGAAGCTGCTCTGTGCTAGGCGCAGGGGTAAGGTGTCCTGCCCTCACCTCATCCCTTGCCAGTGCCAGGGCCACCAATAGACAACGTGTTGTTGGCTTCTCCTCCTCCTCGCTGCTCTGTTAGCTGCTGCTGCTTACCCCTGCACACTGCCAGATAGACATCTACAGAGACAACCTGGGTACTGCTGCAACCCAAAGCAAGGGAGCAGAGGGATGAGATGCTGACAGGGGGTTGCATGTCGATGCTGCTCACAGCTGGTGCCTGATCACGGCTTCAGTGCAAAAAGGACACTGAGGGTAAACCAAGTGCCTCTCTGAAACGAAAAATCCACAGACAAGGAGAATTCAAATGGAGGCTGAAACTTGTACTAATAGACGTCTATTTCATTTCAACTCCTGACTAGAATATATCCTATTAATAGACAGGAACAAAGAGCACGCTGCTATTAGTAAATTTGGATGAAACCTTTCTGCTTAGACATTTCTGCTAGCAGAAACAGGAATTTTCACATAGAAAAGCCTTTCCGTATTCCGCAAAAGAAATTCAGGTTTTCCTGAGGAATGCCAAAACGCTTCAATGCCACTAAAACTTCACCTTGACAAAAATATCTCAGCAGGAAAAGGAGCGGAAGAGATAAGGAGAGGATTTTCTTGGTCCGCTTTAGCCATTAGCTTAGGTGATATCTTGATTTCATGACCTCTAATAAAACGTTAAGCTACAAGACAGGGAATGGTCCCTGCACTATGAAGTTTCTTTCTGAATGTCTCTATAAACATTGTGGCACAATGCAAGAAGTTCTGATAAGAGATATTGCCGACGAATTCCCAGCTGCAAAAGAACCCCCAGACCCAAAAAGGTAACAATTTATGTTAAGAAGAAGAAAATTGATTGCTATAAACAAAGGAAGAGGTTTGTATTAGACCTTTCTTTTGTGTAGCCCACCTACTTCAATCTGACTGCATTGGAACCGGAGGCAGAATCTGTTTTTTTCAGTGTATATCTGCCATTTGCTTATCGGGTCTATGAAAATACACTATCAAATTTAAATTGTTACTTCTTGTCTGTTGCCTGGAGGCAAATCCTCTGCACAAAGGAGTAAGACTCTGTGGCCACGTCTTTCCTTACAGTAAAACAAATGAGAGCAAGGAGGGAATAAAAGCCACCAGCAAAACCCACTCCTTCTGTTTAAAATTATAGATGTAAGCAAAGAGCCCAGGGAGCAGCCCATATTAGGCAAAGTGCACTCTTTTCTTGTAAAAAGTTTGAAGAATTGAAGGCCTGCTGTCCACGCTTACAATCGTCAGCACACTTGTGTATTGCAAATGAAAACAGGAGGAGATGCGAGGACACTGGAGCAAAAGGAGGGGTTTCAGCAGGATAAGAGGCGGATGGGGTGAGCACACAAGGCACAACGCTGCCTCTGATTACAAACCCAAAGCTCGTTTTAGCCCCGAGAGCCTCACCGTGCATGACAGCGCTGGGTAACCCAGTGAGGACATTGTGAGGAATCCAACCTGGCACAGAGGCACAATGAGAGGCCGTACCTGGGTCAGGATCCCAGGTATGATTCCTGCCAGCCCCGCAGCTGGAAATGTGCTCATTGGTATCTGGTCTCTCTCAAGCCTCAGGGATCAGATTGGTTTATGAACCTGCTTATACTAAGAGCAAACAATTTATCACTGCGGATTTTCCGTGGAGTCGCCTCGCTGTTGTTCCCCTGGCCTCTCCGCTACCTGCCTGCACCCGCTGCTTTGGGAGCCCTGCAGCCCCGCAGTCCCAGCGGGCACCTCTCCTTCCTCCTGCCTCACAACACACCACAAACGTGGCGTTTCAAACCTTTCTTCTTGCTTTTCCCATCATTCTTCCTGCAAGGTGGCACTGATCACAAATATTGCATGAAAGGCACCGGTGCGTAACATGAGCAGGAATGCATCATATGCAGGCAGCTTTCTTCCTTACATGCCATGGCTTTTGGGCTGATTGCACCACAATCAAAAAGGTGTGTGTGTGTTTTTTTTTTCCAGATAGGCTCCGCATACCATATAGTGTGTTTAAAATTGCTGCATCAACAAATCAAAGTAAACAGCCTTCTCTCCTCTGTGAGATGATGAAAAACATAAATTATGTAGTCTTTAAACAAATGGTAAAGAGTTTCCTTATTAGGCTTCAGGGTCCTCTGTGTGTATATGCCCCTTGTAAAATCCTTGTCATTTCAGGGTCTGTAGGTCTGTATAATGTTCTTCACAGATTCAATTGAGTGGTCAGCATACCGTGCCTGGGCTGGGGGGATTTGACACAGGCAGACACACACCCATGTAGATATATATAAACTACAGTGAAAAAGTTAAAATCTCTGCTGACTCTTTGGCAGAAGTACTTTTGAAGGTGAAAGCTTGTTTTGCTTCTAGTAGACTTCCTTCTCTGTTTCCCTTCTATAACATTTTCTCCATCTCTTGGCTTGCATAGAAATCACAGCATCATGGAATCATAGAATCGTTTGAGTTGTAAGGGACCTCTAAAGGTCATCCAGTCCAATTCCCCTGCAATGACCTCTTGCTTTACTGGGTAAGAAAGACGAAGAGAAGTGTCCACTTCCTGTCTGGGGACATGATTTCATCCTTTTCAGACACCCATAGTGCACCTCCGTGTCCCTAAGGACCCAGATGCATTCTCATCCACTATTTTTTCCTTACTACCACCTTCTCCCAGATCATAACACTGAAGAACCTCAAAACCAAGGAAAACCTCACTTGAAAACCCAAAGAAGATACTAAGAACACCAAAGCTTTGCTCAGCTTCTCCATTTTGGACTGTAACCAACAGGTGCATGGGATTTTCGGGTCCACGGGCTGGAAGAGTTACAAGGCATCGTGCTCGCTGCCCACAGGCAGAGGATCTGGGATGCCCAACATAGCCCTGCAAGGAACAGCTCATCTGCAAAAGGACATTGTCATGGCTGTTTGCTACCCAAGAGCACCTGCAAGTGTCTGAATCAGGGCCAGCCATTCTCTACAAAAATAATTTTGCTTAAACAAATAGAATCTAGTTCATTGTACTTGTTATAGGAAATAACTTGAATAAGGCAAATACTGAGGTTATCGGAGGAGATATGTCTTATCTAAGGCAAAGGGCAATTTTTAGGAGGGTCATCGCTGTTGACTGATTAAACACGATTCTGATGTGATGCCTGGCATGTACTTATCCATGGAAATGCCTTACTTCTTCTGGGTAGCCTTTGATAGCGAAGCCTAGGGGCTGGTCTCCTTCCCAGCTTCTACTTCGCATGCAATCATCTGTTATCTCAAAGCAAATGTAAAACAAGGGAGGAGAACCAACAAGAACTTTGCAAAATGGGGTGCTGAACAACATCTAGGCCTCCAAGGACTACAGCAACACAAATACCAAGTGTGTGTGGCTTGCTTGATATCCCACCATTCTGGCAATCCTCCGTCTTCTTTCTACAAATTCACCCCACCATGTTGCTGAGTCCAAACTGAGATGTAACCCACATTAAAGGCAGCAGATCTCTCTGTCTACCTTACCTGAGTCAATGAACAAATATCCTAGGATCAAGCCATAAAAGTGAGGTCTCTGAGCATGAGGGTTTTTTTGGGTCTTAATTCTCATGGACCCTTATGGATTGTTCATATCTTTGAAACTATAAATAGGACCTGATGATGTTTCAGTTAGGGTGGAAGATTTGTGAAATCAAATACTGCGTAGGTGAGAAAGCAGGAGTAAGGGTGTCTTTCACTATATCATCACCTCAATTTTCTTGCCCTGGTGGCAATGTATCCCAGTAAAATAAACGTGTGGCAACCTAGAAAATGAGGAATATACTAAACAATTGCATGCAAGTAATTTGCCACTTGTGCAATGCACATGAGCGCATGTGAAGGGGAAAGATGTTTTCCCCAGTTAGTTCATGAGATTGTTTTCAATTAAATGGGCATTTTTAAGGTGCTGAGCAATTCGAAGGTTATTTTTGGCTTAGACGTCTTAGCACGTATTGCAGTTGGCTTCTTTAAATCATGACTTTTTAAAACCCCCAAGGTAAGAGTACCTACAGTTTCTTCTTTGCTTTCAGCACTATCAGTCCTTCATAGTGCCACATAATTTTATCAGATTACTGCTAATTTCACTTGTCCCACACGATGAGACTCCCCTGGAGTAGCAGTGCTCGCATCCTCACCCTCAGTTCTGAGGCAGAAAGGTTCAAGGTTTGGAAACCCGCTGGTGGTCAAGACTCTGCTTTTACCACCACCAGTGATCACCTCTGGCCGCATGTGCTGGGCTAGCAGGTTTGA